>WUQG02168770.1:0-23063 GCA_011317285.2 Androctonus mauritanicus
AACAGCAGGCAGGTTATTAACCATATTATCTCGTATGGGAGTATCCAACATTCGTTTTCTGGGAAATTTTGCTGAACAGATATTGCAATGGAATGGCTTTTCTCCTGTATGGATGCGAAGATGAGCTACTAATGCAGGTTTCTGTGTAAAGCATCGTTTGCAGAAATCACATTGAAATCACATTGAAAAGGTTTCTCACCCGTGTGAATGCGAAAATGTCGTATTAAAGTTTGTTTACGTGGAAAACTGTGCTGGCACACATCACATTGATAAGGCTTTTCTCCTGTATGAATACGAAGATGTTCTTTCAGGGCGTGCTTGTGTCTGAAATTGTGTTTACACACATCACACTGATAAGGCTTGTCTTCCGTGTGTATTCTGAGATGGCTCTGTAAATTAGCTCTTATTGTGAATCTCTTTTTACACAAATCACAAACAAAAGGTTTGTCTCCTGTGTGAGTAATCATGTGCTTCTTTAATGAACTTTTCAGTTTGAATATCTTATGACAAGTAGTACATTGCAACTTTCCATTTTCACTCCTGTATTTGATAACAGCTAAAAAAAATGAAAATATTAAAATTGAACATTTATTTTCTGATAATTTTTTATTTGCACTCTGAAAAAAAAGCAAAATATTATTATTTAGATAGCTACAATATTTGAGTTTAATCTATATTAATTTCAAGAAAATATAAGAGAAATAAATATTTATATCATCTTCCTAAATCTAAAATAAACCCTAAATTATTTAATAAAATTTAGATATAAATTTTATATTTCTAAAATATATTGAGATTATTTCTAATCACGATTAAGGATGATTTCCATTCATTTCTTCCGATTCCTCTTTCTTCTTAAGGCTATTAAAAGTGATTTTCGTGGATTCAAAATCATATTTTTTTATGAATTCTTTTTTTCACAAATGCAATATATGATTTTACACTGAATTGCTTCGTAAGAATGTGAGAGATTCATAATAAACTTTTCTTCCAAACATGCATTATTCAATCTTCACATAAATTAACTTTATTCTGATGCAGCGCAATCTTATAAATTGATTCCTAAAGAGTAAAGAGAAATTAAAAGCATTAATAATAGTATAATTTTTGCTATCTAATATAATTTTCAGTTTCTAATCTTACAATTTAAAATATTATATAAAAAAAATCTAAGTTGTATTACTTACAATATGGATATACTTTGTTGAAATCTGTTAAGATTTATTATGTATTTCCTGATACAAAATTGATAAATACATAATAAACAACAGCACTGATTTACATGTTATAAAATTTCATCCTTCTGAAAAGTTTTTGATCTACTCGAAATCACCTTCAGTTGTACTATTGATACAACTGAGGATGATTTCAAAATTAATTCACAAAAACTTTTCTGAAGACACAAGTTTTTCCTAAATGACTGCTGTTGTTTGTTATGTATTTGTTATTATTGATATAGAAAGTTTGAAAAAATAAATCCATTGCTCTTTGTAAAATATTCTTTAAGATCTGTAGTTAATTTCATCAATATAAATAAAGCGTGTTTATTAATTTGTGTTTGGTTGCAAGCTTTTGGTGTATTATGTTTGCTACTTGATTGTGTCTGTGTAGGTAATCTGTTTGTGCATGCAGCTTGCAACCCGATGTAATGTGTTGAATTGTTTCAGGTGCTATGTGGCATTTCCTACAAGCGTCTATAGTAATATATATATATTTGTAGTCATACTATGATCGATCATCATAATTTTGCAAAAATAGTTGTTTTCATTTTTCATATTTAAAATATGAAAAATTTTATTATTTTTTTAAACAATATTTTTGTTTATAAATATTTTTTTAATTCTTTAAGTTTGAAATTGCACAGTTATGTGATTATTGTGGATTGATTCATAAATCAGAAACTGTTACTGTTTGTAGATATAAATATTTCAATATTGCAACTGAAAATTTAACAGTTTTGTTTAATGTATTATATTGAAATGTAATATTAATTTATCTGTTCTGCAAAGATTCTCAGAGTATTTGACTTCTTAGGATCGAACTTAGCATGAATGATCAGAATGGAACTTGACATGCTTCTTATGACTCTGCAGGTAATATAAGCTACCATTCAATTGAGTGTGTTCCAAAGGATGAAGCAGTTTGACTAACAGTAAAAATATCTGTATTTAGATCCTTAAGATTCATATTCAAATTCGAGATGTCAGAGTCACACCAGTATGACTTCACAATTATCACACTGTTACCTAATATAAAATTGACATAACAATGAGTGGCATCACATTGCCCCAGTGATGATATCATTATGACAAAATATACCAATTAAATCAATATTCAAACTGGAAACAAAAACCTAATGAATTCCAAATACTATAATAATAATATAAAATGACACTTCTCTTATGATTCATTGTCAATTTTTTTCCGTAAAGTCTATAAATTCACAATTTGACCTTCATTTGCTTGATATTGGCAAGCATATGGTGGGCTGCAAAACTGGCCACTGATAAAAGTATCCCATGTGATTTGGCATCTTGATTAACATGAATTAATCTATAAATTCACTTAAACTCATTTGAATTTTTTTGACATTATGATAGTAAAGAAGGGTGGCCAATGCATCAATTGGCAAGTAGTACTCCTGGTGGTCTGTCATATTTCCCGTATCAGAAATTGTTATTATTGTTTGAAATCATTGCTGGTCTACTTTAAAGACCATATTATAGTTTATAAGCAGACTGCCAGTGATTTCTGAAATAAAAAGCATACTTAAACTTAAAAAGATTTCCCACCACTAGTATAAGAGTTGGCAAATATGTTATGTACCTGATAACGTACATAATACATATTACATCTAATTCTTATGTAATATAATACTTATTACATAATAACTATACTTAATATAATTCTTATGACTTAATAATATCAGTAGTTTGTTTGTTATTTCATAAAAATCATATTGCAATTTTAAATTATTACTGTTTAATGTAATTTGTTAAATTATGAGATAGTATCTTAGTCTAACATATCATTCCAGTAAGAATTAATGCAAATTGACTAAATTAATTTTAATCTAAACTATTTCTAAGCATTCATCAGTTTTGGAATTAAGGTTGAATTATAAATATCGACTTCAAAAATAATTTTTATTGATTATGTATCAGAAAACAAGCACTCTAAGCAAGTATACAACTTGGTTTTTATTGCGATATAACATTTTCGGACCGTTATATTGTCCCTTCTCAGTACCACAGTCTAGTAACAAAGGAACAAAATGAATGGAAAAAAATGATTCCATTCATTTTGTTTCTTTGTTACTAGACTACGATATTGAGGAGGGACCAATATAATAGTCTGAAAACATTACATCACAATAAAAACCAAGTTGTATACTTGCTTAGAGTGCTTGTTTTCTGATACATAATTAACTAAGAGCAAGGTGTTTATATATTTTACGATTTAATTTTTATTGATTAAAACAAAGTAATTTTTATCATTCAATGATCAAATTTGACAATGTTATATAAGATATTTTTTCAGAATGATAATTATATATTTTTAAACTTCAAAATTAAATATTTACATTTCTGTTTGCCTTACTTGAATATCCATTTATAAGAATCTGATAATTTGGCATTTAATTCTACTTATTCATTATTTCCATTAATTTAATTACAGTGTTACACATACAATAAATCCATGAGGATGTGCCCCGGGCATTAAGAAGGAAAGAGCTCATACAATAAATTCTGTTAAAAGTAAAAATATAAAATTAATTAGATTAAACAAGACGGAAAAAATTTCTTTAACTGGAAATAAAATATTTCAGTTACTATTCGTTTTTATCCTCTACAAAATAAAGTAATATCATTTGAATTAAAATATAGGATGTTCACAAAGTCTGGGAATCATTACAAACGACTATATTTTCACAGAGACCCATAGAAATGAGCTTGAATGATTATAAAATAAAAGATGCATTCACTAACTTAGGTTTCCACATCTTACAAATTTTAAATATGTCCATCATTGATCTCATAGCACACATCTATCCTAAAGACTAGTTCAACTCATACCATACTGAGCATATCAGGGGCAATGGCAATATAGAAAGATTATGGAAGTTCTGTTGTAGGTAATATAAAGATTTTGTCCTTCACATAACACTTTACAATTCGCACATACAAGAAACACATGGAATCAAGTCTACTGACCTTGGTGGCCATCATGTAAGTAACTAGTCATATATCGAAACATAGCCAATCCAATAATGCAGCCACTCTTGTTCAGATATGTACAAACATCATTGTGGAAATGTGGTGGGGCGACGTCTAATTATAGGATGAGTCCCCATTGTCAGTCACCAGTTGAATTAGCTGTATCTCAGCACATGATCAGGTACTCACATGGTGACCACCAAAGTCACCAGACTTGATCTTGTGTAACTTCTTGTGAGGTTATGTGAAGGACAAAGTCTTTGTATCATCCCTGCCATAGAACCTCCAGAATCTGCAACAGTGCATCACAGCTGCTGTTACCACAATCATTCGATTTGCTGAGTAGTGTTTCAGCTAAACTGTACTATAGGATAATGGTGACACATTGAACATTTGTAAGATGTGGAAACATAATTTGGTGAGTATATCTTTCATTTTAAATCATTCAAATACATGTCTATGTCTCTCTCTTTCTGAAAATACTGTACAACCATTTATAATATTTCACACACTTTGTGAACACCTGTATACTTTTGGAATGTTTTAACATCAATAAGTAGCAAGGTAGTAACTTTCTATAACTCAAGAATCAATTGAAAATTTTTACATTAGAATTAAAAACCAGTTTTCAAGGAATATCATATATTCACAAAATGAGGAATATCTATATTCAAATATTAAAAATACATTAAAAAATAATAATATAAAATTCTGCTTCCGATATCACAGAATAATTTTTCATCCTGAAATTTTTGAATAACTTATTGCTCATAATATCATATACATTGTATTCTTTATTTCCTCTATAATGTTATTAAAGAATTACCTAGTAATATGAATGCTCCAGCTAATTGAATTATTTTTTATTAAATGATAAAATAAACATTATTTATTTATAAAGGGCCTAATTTCACTTATTTGATTGGGGTTCATCAGCAGTTGGGTCATTTATGTAACTGGACTCATCTCTACAACCATCCAGAGAGGTTCATTTGAACATCTGGCTTTTGAGCAATCACTATTATGATAAAGCTAAAAATTATATAATCTGATCATATGAATACTCATAAGTCAAAAACCATGGAATAGCATAAATAAATATTGTACAATTAAACAAAATATCATTTAATTTTTAACTTATGAAATTTTAACCATTTCAATGTAGCTACAGCAAAGTCCACCCTTTACAGATTTTAATGCAAGAAATTTATTAATATATGCATTATAAATATATCATCTTGTTGGCAAAAGTTGTTCGTAATGTATGAAATATTTAACATTGTATTGAAAGACTTTTATAAAGATTTTTCTCTTAATTGTTAATTTTGGAACAGTAAGCTTTAGTTAATTTAAAACTATACATAAAGTAAAATTCTATTATATAATATATACTATAGATTTCTATGTTGAACATTTTAACTGCAGTCTCTTCATCCATCTGCTAATTTTTTTTTTTTTTTTTTGATATAGCTAAAAGATTGTAGCTTATTTATTCTATAAATAAATTTTTATTCTTATGAAAAGTAGAAAATTGAAGATTTTAATAAAGATTAATTGTTTGAAATTAATCTTTATATTATTCCATAATAAATGCTTCAGAAAGTAAAGAATATAAAAAATCATATAGTCCAATATAGATTTCCTCTGCTTTACAAAAGTTGTTCATTATTATGAAACCTTTTGTAAATCAAAATTTTTCCCATATAAATTACTATTAATTTATAATTTATATATTAATTATTTATAAATTATTATTAATTTATATGGAAAAATTAATAGTAATTTATATGGAAACAGATTAAATAGACAGTTCCAAAACTCAAAAAGTAAATCAGATAGCTGCTTAGTAAAGCAGTGGTCTTAGAGGATCTAGGTTCAATTCTAGATATCCACAACTTGTTTTCCAAGAGGCATCTGGATCTGATCCATTGAAACCATGCTTCAGCCTTCTGGTTGACTCCATCATGAGTGTTGGATGACCTTGATGGGCTCTAAAAATGGATATAATCTGTTGCAATATGGAAATTTAATTAATCTAATTTAACCTAACCTAACCCAACCCAAACACAAAAAAAAACCCACAAATCATAACAAATAAAACACAAAACCTGTTTAATGTTTAATATTTAAAGCTCTTCACAGGAATGTTTTATTAAGAAAAGTAGTGTTTTCAATTTTCTATAGGGCCATCATAAGATATAATTGATGACAGGCTTATGCAAGGCCAAAAACATTACTATTCTTAATAAAAAATCCTTCACTTTCTTGTGAGGATCTGTTTTTTTCTTGTTAAATTTATATCAGGGAGAATGATAATGAATTATTTCTGTTTTATATTATCTGGAATGTTATACATCCAGTTTTATGTTAACAACAAGCACAGATACTCACAAACACTCTAAAATTATAGTACAATTAAGTATGATACTTCATTCTTGATTCTGAGTGTAGTTTCTGGGGAAAGAGTTTGACAGTGCCACTCTTGCTATTCAGAATACACATTTCCATTGTAATAGTTCAGTGGAAAATAAAAGCCAAATGCTATTTTTGCATTTTGCTTTTTTTCATAAAAGTGCAAATCCTCTTTCAATTTTTTTGGTTAGTAAAAACAGATACTAATATAGGTCTTTTGTAGAAGCAAAAGAGTTTCCTCACTTTGTCATTTGGTAGAAACAAAATGGTATAAAGTGGGAAAACCTCTACATAAATTTTCTATTTTTACCATATGTTATGAATTACTTATCATCAAATAATGAATATAGTATAAAATATTATGGAGTAATGTTAACTTATATAATATGACTTTACTATACTAAAATCATGTTTTTGAACAGAATATAATGATTCTACAGAGTGGGTCTACAATCATTATCTGGTTTGAAATGACTGTAGGTTTGTTAAGTATTGACAGATTTACAAATTGTTTCTTTTCTTTTATTCTAATATCCCTGAGAATATTGTGGAGTAGCAAGACAATGATGGAACAATATCTTTGAGTGAATGATAAAATAGCAGAAAAACTGTTTTTACAGGATCTTGTCAAGATAGCTTCATGGTTTGAAGGGTGGAAATCTGTCTTTCTTGTACAGTAATGGTGGCAAAACATTCATAGGTAACATGCTACCCTTCATCACACTGGATCAGTTGCAAATGCAACTGATCCAGTGTGATGAAGGGTAGCATATTACCTGTGAATTGTCGTCAAATTATTTACAGAAAAATTTATGATTATTAAAATAAAATAATCATTTGAACAAGAATAAATCAGTAATTTAAATGATTTTTTATTTTTCATAAAAATATGCATCACATGTTTCCAAATAGAGTTGACAATACTTAATTAATAAATTTAACCAGATAGTCCTTAATTAGAAGCATAAAAATGGTAGTCCTTTATTAGAAGCATAGAGAGACTCAATTAGCAAAAAACTTCAAATCCAACCATCTCCTGAGACGATAATGATGATTATATATTAATACTGATATAGACTTATAGTAGTGCATTTTCATAAAATCAAGTACAAAGTACCAACTACATCCTACTGTAAACTTCTTTCAAGCATTGAATGGCCAGAAATTTGGTCAAAATAGCATGAAGCTTTAAAAACAGATAATGTTTGCCACAATGTTGAAAAATAACATTGGATTACATCAAGAATTTAAAATTTGATTTAAATTCATTCATCTTTACATATTGCTCATGGGATGCAATAGTGGCATAAATCAAAAAAAGACAAACTGAGAAAAACCACTTTAAAGTTTCTGAAAAAAATACTAACTATGAATAAGAAAGACACTTCTGCTTTCTGGCATCAGATGATGTTTTCATCCAGTTTAGCATAAAAAATGAACTTAAATGAGAAAAATATTATAATTCATTATTAATGTTATTCTTCATCAGCTATTTGAGAAATTTTGGGAGATATTATGGAATTTATACATTTTAATTTTCTATCTTTATAGTGTTAATTTGTCAATCTTAATTTCTGAAGATATTTTTTGAAATCATTATTGTTCACTGCCATTAAATACTGAAATCTATGCATAGCATTATTGAATTAATAGTTGTTTCAGTATTACTACCAGACAGAGTTCACTTTTACATGGCTCAAAGTTGTATTAATTCAAATTTTTTTTTATTTATGCTCATAAGTGATATGATACTATATTGGAGAGAGAATATACTAGTTTTCAGTTATAATTCATTGCAATATGTCACTGTTAGTTACTGTATTTAATATTCTTCAATTGAAATTCTGGAAAATATAGCATATAAGTATAATAATTATTCTAAAAAAAGAAAATACACAAATAAAAACACTATAGTTTTAGCAATAAAAACAGATTAATATTTGGAAGCATCAAGATTAAATTTAATGTGGAGTATAATGAATATTGTAGATTGTTAAAAATAGTACAATTTTATTTTAATAAAAACCATATCCAATTAATTTTCATAAACTGAAGAGGATTATTAACAATGAAAAATTTTCAAAAAAATTATATTATTTTCATATATTTACTTCAAAAGTGAATTATTGGTCACATTCATGCAAAAATGATCTTGATGTTGAATATTATATCAGATAGAAATTCAGAAATAATTTTTAACTTTTATCATCAATGACTTTTGTTAAAAGTTATTCATAGAGTAATTCATTTTTAAAAAGGAATTTTTTTAATTACAACTCTCTATTACAATTTAATAAAGATTTATATAATTCATATAATATTGATGATTATATTAATTTTATATTATTACTTCGAGATGCAGAAAATTTTTTAACATCTTAAAGTCTCTTAGAATTGAAATCAATATAATTGAACACCTGACTGCTCTAAATTTTAAGTATTGATTACTTTAGTACATACTTAGGAAATATTCTATTTTTGTAATGTTTAAAAATAAAGGAAGATATTATTGAATCATGACAGATTAATTAAATCCCTTGAATATAATCAGAATGCACATAAAAATGATAATGATAATACAGTATTATAAAATACTTGGAAGTTAAAGAAGCTTGAATATCTTTTTTCAAAAACATTTATGAAGAAGAAGAAGCTTTAACTGAAACATGAATATTTATATAACTAGAATTTGAGAATGACATAAAAGAAATGAACAATATTTCATAGTAGGATAATCTTCAAATTCAAAAATCTTTTACAAAGTCATAGAGAATATAACTCTGTGATTGTCCTTAATGAATGCTTGAGATATTTAGCAAGTTTATTGATTTTGAATAAAATACACTGTATTAATTTAAGTTTAAAAACATATATAATAAAAATGGATAATTTTAAAATACTACATTGAATTGTGTTTCTATCTAGAGGCTATATTATGTTTTCTAATGATAAATTAATTTAAATAACACAAAATTTTAAATAATGAATTTTTTAATTTTCACAAAAATTCTTTTTCTAAATTGTCTTTTAGAATAAATTTACTGTACAATAATGATACCGGTTTAGCTTGCTATAAAACCTT
Organism: Androctonus mauritanicus; assembly: GCA_011317285.2. Taxonomy (NCBI): domain Eukaryota; kingdom Metazoa; phylum Arthropoda; class Arachnida; order Scorpiones; family Buthidae; genus Androctonus; species Androctonus mauritanicus. Next base: position 9,712 of record WUQG02168770.1, read on the forward strand.
GATAAGATTAAAATATAAATAAAAAAAATATCTAAATTTATTAAGTTTAAGATTCATTGACATATTTAATGGATGTATTCTTATCTATAAACAATGTCCTTAACAATAAAATAATCAAATTTCAAAATTATTGCCAAAATGTAATGAGAAATGAATTGTAGATTTTTGTTCCCTATCTTTTTTATTTTTTAATAAAAATATGCAAACTGTATACCTATATTAAAGGTGCTGAATATTTTCATAAATCATATAGGTCTAGCTGAAATTTTGTAGAATAATATAAAGTGTGTCTGAATGAAATTCAGTCAGGAAAACTCAGAAATAGTAATCATGATATGTATGAAAGCAACTATCCCACTCTTTAAGAAGGTGGATTTCCTATTCATAGAATTTCTTTAGATGGGATCTCAATCAATTCATCACTGCATGACTGTCTTCATCATCCGAATGAAAACACTTGCCTTTTAGTTTCTTCTTCAGCAGATCAAACAAATGGAACTCACATGGCAATAAATCAGGATGATCAGGACTATATGTAAGATGTTCCAGTACAGGATACTTCATTATTATGATGGTTACATTCCAGACTACCACTGTAAAGCAAATCACTGCCTTTTTCATTTACTAATGTATATAAAAGCCTAAAAACATATTTACACTATTATTCATTAAGTGCACGATAGCACTAGACCTAAAAAATTCAACAAGATGACCACATTTTAAAGAATTCATGTATCATCTTGGAGGATCCAGCTTCAATTCTGGATCTCAATATGTTTAGGATTGCTCCAAATCCAGCCCATCTATGTGTTAATTTATGTTTTACTTATCTATTCTAAGTTTTATTTTGTAGAAAATTTTCCATTTTGAGATATAAAATAAAAAATGTGGAATATAATTGAGAAATTCTATATTAGCAAATCATCATAAAGTGAGGTATACCTTTATTTCTCATTTGAACTTGTGAAACAATGATTGTTTCACTTGATACATGTGGGCAGGTATTATCATACAGAAGCAGATCCAGTACAGATCCATTGCTCAACAGTCCTGATTTTGATGGTTACTTGGAGATGTTGCAAGATCTTACATGATGATCAGTCTTAACAAGCTCATCTGTAATAGTGTTTATGTGTTTGCTTGAATTAGGTTTGAGTCATCTTCAAAACTTTCACAGCTATCTTTAAAAACAATTCCATTATTTATGCACAGTTTTGTGTGAACAGAAATCATGCCTATAAACTGCAAACAGCTGACAGTTAATTTCAACAGGAGGACATATGTCCATTCAGTTGTGAGAAAGAGTATCATTGCCCACTACTCTTATTTTGAAGACTTTGCAATCACAAATCTATTGTTTTCCAACTGAATGGAAACTAAACAATCTCCCTCCACTTTCAAATACTGTGATATCATACTGGCATGATGTGGATATGGCATGCATTAATAACTGCCTTCTGCACATACACAAAAAATTTTGCATTTGGCCTACCACTTCATTTTATTGCACTCATTATCTTTTCATTCAGACATACATTATATAATAGAAATTACCTTTGATTTACCAAGCTGTAGAATTATGACCATGATGCAGTTTAATAAGTCTACGATTGGTAAATGCAATTCACATACACAATGGTTTGATATAGTGGCAGTTCCAATTTTGTGATTAGTTCCTTTAGCTAAGTTTTTAATATGATGCACAGATAACTCTCATATAATACAGTATATTGGCTTGTAGATATTCATCGTATTTAAAATACAAAATAAGGACTCAATATCATTTATGCATCGTTATTTTATATAACATTGTAGTTAGTTTCCTATAAAAATCTCATTTAACGCAAAACCATGTTATACAAAATTAAAGTATACCACAAATTCTAATCTGTGTTAGAGTGAAACTATATTATTATTGCAACAATCTTCACATAATACCATGTTGTGTAAAGATTGCTGTAATTTTCTAATTGTATTAGAGTGAAACATTGTTGAAATACTGGGGAATTGCCTGTATTGTATTGTAATCTTTGTTCTTAAAGTATTGTATTATAATTAATAATAATAATAATAATAATAATAATAGGTAATCAATAAATATAAGATATTTCTGATTTAAGATTAATATCAGTCTTATGCCTGGGCTGGTTTGAACCAAATCCCATTATATATCAAGAACTATCTGCATTTCAGTAAAAATAATTTTCATTCTTGTTAAACAAGTTAGGAATATTGGATTCCTCACATCAGAGATTTTTATCACTTAATCCCTTTAAGCAATATTAGATCAAATAAAAAAATATCTGGATTTTATGATTATGGACCCTATGGATCTTTTGACAAAAGATCTTTTAAATTCAATAATAATGATACTAGATTTAATGACCAAGAAAAAATCAAACTCATTATATCACTGATCATTATAATTTCCATAAAACAAAGTGATCTATAATCACAAAAATAATTTTTGATAATTATATAGACTTATCCGATTAAAATTCAACCTAATTTATAAATTATTTTGGAAAAAAAAATTTCTGTATATCCAATAGAAGAGCAACTATGTCTGAAAGAGTTATTTTATTTATTTTAATAAATATGATTCTTATAACTGAAAAGTGTATCAATTACAAATTTTATTTAAACATATAAAATTTAAATGATTATATATATTAAGCAATAAATAAGAAAAACTCAATTTTAATTACAACATATCAAGAAAATATTCACAATATTGCTATAAATATGAATATATATTTATTCATTTTATTCTATTTCTGCATTATGACAAAGAATGTTTTTATTAATTGCACAAATATATCATTCAGTATTTTGTTGCAGCTCATCAAGAGAATTTGCATTATTTCAATATATTTATTTTCAAATGCATTTATAAAATCTACAAGATTTAAATCATGTAAGCATAATGGCAATAAATCTAAAGAAATAGTGCAGCCATCAAAAAATTCATATAGCAGATTCATTGTGGAATTTGTGGTGAGTGTAACTGTACCATCTATTGAAACCAGCAATTTTTTCATTTATTTCAAGTGTTGCAATGAACTGTTCTATAATATCAGGATATTTTTCAGTAGTTACTATTTCTTTAAAGAAAATCAGGCCTATTATTATTCTATAAGAAATGAGATATTACATATTAATTTTTTATTAATGTAGATTTTTAGAATAATTCATGAAGATATCTATTGGACTATATTCATAATTACTGGGTCTATGGAATCAGAATATTTATAGGTATTATGGAAGATATTCAGAGGGAATATGGAAATTTTCATGAGAGCAAATGTACATGAAAATTTGAATATGAACAAAATTATCTTTTTGCTCAATGTTATATTTACCAATGCCAAAAATTATATTAAATGCAAATAATCATTAATAAATAAAAATGTAGTTATATTCTTGGTTTGTGATAAAAAAAATACTTTTATGTAATTTTTATTAAAATGATCATATTTTTTGTATAATTTTTTGTAAAAAACCATTTAAATATTTGAACATTTATAATTCCTGTACTGTTGGCAAAAACTGAAAGTCAGTATTGAACATATTCTAATATTCAACTTTGTTATCATTTAAACGAAATCAAGATTCAGCTGAAAAATAAACTGTCCAGTGTATATATTTCTGTCCTAGTCATAGGTGCTACACTCCACAAAGCAATGGGAGCAATTGTGCCAGTGAAAATTTGAGCATGGTGAAAAAATTACTTTTTCCTCCATATTATTTTAAGAATGTTATGTTAAGAATGCAAACATTATAAGTGCAAATAATCAGTAATAAATTGAACAAATTATAATTTATACAGGTTTAAATAAAAATATTTTTTATTATAATCCCTATTAAAATGATTATTTTTAATTAATTTTTATAAAAAAATTACATAAATATTTAAATATTGATAGCTACTGCTCCAAGACAAAAACTAAAAGTCTGTGCTACCTGTGCCATTATGTCCTGTCCTATGATACTTGTTGCATTAGGTTACTTGTTTTTATTTGACTCTGTTTATATACTTGTCAAATTTGATATCCAAAAAAATTAAATTTATTCAATATGCATAAATTATTATTTATGTATATTGAATAAATTTATTTTTCAATTTATATATATTTTATTTTTATGCTGAAATTTTACAATATATGACAGACAGCACTAAAAAAATACAAATAAGTTTAAAATAAGTACTATAATTTATTTATGGATTGAGAAATAAAACCATAACTGCTATATAATGAATTAAAAAACTGCTCTACTCTCTTAAGTTTTACTCAAAATCTTTACTACAATTCTTCAATCATAAATAATTAATAAGAATAAATAGTAATCTTAGTTTAAATTTGTCAATTAATTTTAAATATAAAAATTATTTGCCTGATAATTTGGCCGTTTATAATTCTCAAAAAAAATTAAGACTTTTTGGTGCAGTATATAGAAAAACTTATATTTTAATTTAAAACTATATAAATATTATTTCAATTAAATTTATGATTAATTATTACTCAAATCTTATTAATTTGCTTTAGGATTTTAAGATATTTTTGATAAGAAAAATAAAAAAAAAAATAATGATTACTCAGAGCTTCATCTTAGCTATCTAAATGAAAAATATTTTTTTTTTAATTGAACGTTATTAATATATTTATTATAAATTAATAAAAAATCATTTTATTCTTAATGATATAGCAATAGTGTTTATTTAAAAAACGAATTACTAAAATTTTTTAATTAACAAAGATACAATTTTTTAAAAATAAAAACTAGGTTAACAATTATAAATATCGAAAGACAGATTCATATAGATTTTAAAATTTTCAATTATTCAAAATAAAGGCATATATTATATCTTAATTCGGATTTATAATAATTATTACAATTGCGAGCTTTCTCTAGGATAGGTTTACTAATAAAAACAATAGATAGTTGGAAGATCTAGGTCAAGTATCATCACTACGGTAACACATCCGGGAGTGACATAACCACACCCAAACATTTCATGGTCGCTTAACTTCAAAATATATATCACATATGGTGTTTAACATCTTTTTACAAATGTAAAAAAATTTTGTTTTCGGCATAAACGCGAATAGAATAATCTGTATTATATGTATACTGAAATTCTATTATTAAAAAATAAAACCGTTCGTTTCGAAATTTCTACAAAACGATTTCGGTTTTGCCAAATTCACTTAAACATTACAAAATAAAAATAATAATAATAATCGTCCGGGTCAGATTCCATTCACTTAAAAGATAATAAGTGGATATAAACACGTTCTTTCTGTGAAATAAAAAAAAGACTTAATCATAGGAAACAGATAAGGTCGGGTCATTGTTCTCCTTCCTTTCTCGTCGTCGTGAAACCATACCGGTTTTGTCAAACGACAAGAAAATTCGAGAGAGAGAATTAACTTCTTTATGACATGAGCATTCTGTTTAATATCTTCACTTTTGAATAAGGGGCTAACAAAACAGAAATTAAGTTTAGGATCTTTTTATGTAGGCTGCACCCCCCTCGGTATCAAATAAACTATACAAATTCCGCTTCAACTATATTATAAACTTCGCCAAGCTTCAGTAATAATTGCAACTGAGGATCTCGAAATAATACAGTTTAAGAAACTAAAAAAATAAGCAAAAAACTGCTCCTTGACCCATAATTTACTGATATTTAACTCAATCGAGATGGTTTACTAAAAGACTGTCAATACTATGTCAAAAAGTCCTTGGAACGAATTCATTAAATCGAGATTTATAAAAGATATAAATTTAATTTGAAATAGGGAATCATCTCTAAATTGCGTAAATGTTGTTGCAGTATTCATAAATTACAAATTACGGTGAAATTATGCCTTTCCATCCATTACTTTCAACAAATATTATATATAGATCAATGGCATTAAATTTTCGGATTAGTTAGGGTGTTTCTATAGAAACGATGCGGTCAAATTTAAATAAATTTATAGAATAGAAACTTGCTCTTGTTCAGAGAATTAACCAGAAAATATAAGTAAAGTTATGCGAATGAATTTGTTAGATCTGTCACAAATAAAAACATATAAAGATACTGACATGATGAATAATGTTTTTGCATATTTACTAAACAATAAAATACAGCATTATTCACCTAGGAAGTTTTCCAATTAAATAAATAAAATATTAAATTTGCAAAAGGTTGAAATCTAAATTTCAATGTTTAAATTTTATTTATTTTTGGCAGTTTATTCTCTTTCTTTTTTTATACTTGTAAATGATATCACTATTACCAAGGTAATATTCATCTGTTTCTGACTTCCATTTGATCATTCTTTAAACAGCCTACATCGAAAAAATAAAAATAGAAACTACAAAAGAAGGAAGAAAATTGCGAAATGAGAATTGTCACAGACATCGATTTTGTTTCGCAAAAAAACAAAAATAATAATATAACTATTATTCGTTCCGACTTTGTATTTTCCAGATTGTCTGTTTTCGGGACAAAATAAAAGTTCGTAATTCCATCGGATGTGCGCCATATATGAAAAAGTTTCATCCGTGTTCAATATAAAAATTGGATCACGTTTCTTTCCGGAAAGTATAATGACAGAAATGCTATGGTGGCAAAACTTCATAGTTGCAAAATATTCTATTAGATTGATTGCATATATGGTCCGTATCCTTGACACGTTTCTTTTTAAATGCGTAATAAGAGGTATAATTTAAGAAAAGTTGTTCTGAGTGCAGGTATTGGTGCATGGCCAGACTATATATAAAAGGCTTTGAGGTTCGACGACCCATCTCCTTTGCTTAATTTCGCGCCCGATCGATGGGTACGGTACGCGAGATGCGTACGAGAATAAAAGGAGCAAAGAGAGAAGGATAAAATTTACATGATACTTTCATTAGGATGGTGAAAAGCCTTCATAAAAGTTCCTTAATTACGTCTCGCAGTTCTATGCGAAAATTTCTTACTTTTTTGTCTTATAAAAGCCATCCGATTAAGCCATATTTCAAATTTCGGTAAGGATAAAACGAAAATTTATTGACTTATTGGATGTAGGTAACTTTTCCCCGAGAGGCGCCGGATATATTCTCTGTCAATGCCAGGCTGTCCGAAGCTAAGTACCGAATCAATAGCATCTTCAACAGCGGCCATGTTGGACATTGACGATACGATTTAGCTTGTTGAGTAACCGAGTTAGGGCATTTGTTTCACATTTACATTCTAGATAATTGTCATTTGTTTCCCATACCCGTTCATGCAAACAGTCTGATATTTGCATTATGTTCTTGATTTTATTCTAGTACGTTCTTGGACTAGTGAACTCGTTTCCCAATTCTAGATGATTAAAAAAATCAATAACATCTTTAAACAATTTTTCTTATAAAATACTGATGTCTACAGTTGTTGTTTCGACGGGCGCAATTAATCTTGAAAGTTATTTATCGAAGTTTAAGAATTTTACAAAATAATTCATTCTGCATTAAAAAAATAGGATTATATTAAAATCAAGTATATAAATTTAAATTCGTTTCTTAATAATGGCGTTAATTAGCATTCAATTATGTCATTGAAACAATTAATTCAATTATACGTTTTTCTTTTAGAGTTTTTAATGAGAAAATTGGCTTTTGTTCAATTATCACACAAAGCGAAAATTTCATTCAAATTGTCACTCTGCTAAAATACTTAGCACAACCAATTGTTACTTCTAAACAGATCTATTTTATATTTGTTTCTAGCAATTCAGCAATTTAAAAAATAAAAAAACTATATTAATTGAATTATGTTAAATTAATTGCCTGTCTGCATGATATTTTTTAAATAGCTACTGTAATACCAAATTACTTAAAATTAACGCGTTAAATTAATATTTGATTATTTCTAATTTTTATCTCGTTTAAAACTGCAAAATTTTAAATTACAAAAATACTTGTTAAAATAATAACAATAATAATTTGAAACGAAAATAGTTTGTTAATATTAAAGTATTTGAAAATTTAAAATAGAAAGTTAATAAGAGATTATCCATTTTTAATATTTAAAAAACTGCACTTATAAAAATACTTAATTGTGTAGGTCTACTCACGTTCTTCTTTTAAGAGCAAATATTTGTCAAAAGATTTAATTATGGAAGTGATAAAAGAATGAGATAAAAACTTGGAGAAAATTGCTCTCAAGTATTGTTTGGAAATTTATATTATGCATTTCCCTATCGGATAAAAAAACTTTTTAAATGATTGTTTTTTTTCTTTATTACACTTTTCAAGTAACAGTTCTTATAACTTTAATTATCGTATATTATTTACGAATGTTCTGGTATAAAAATCGATTTCCTAACAATAGATAATGAAATGAAACTTTAGTTTACAATTCGTTCTAAAAAATCTAGACCAATTTGTATACAAGAGAAGTTTGTTATTGTGCGCTTGTCGGTCTTATTTCCTAAAAATCTGCAAAACAAATGAAACCGGCAACCAGTCGCCGAACACATGTTATGACTGCAAATGGAAATGAAAGAAGTCACAAATTCGTGTTCAATTTCTGAGGTATGTAAATGTAGATCGGTAGAATTCCCTGATCTATGGACGATCGACCGTAATTCGTTTAGAGATTAAAAGCTAACAGAAATGTGGAGAAATCGTTCGACTGTTCATTCGCCAAAGTTGATTTGTGCTGGTGATCGAGTTAGGGAGGAGGGGGAAAAAAACTCTAGTTCCGTTTTCTCCGCAAACAAAATAGGCCATCTCCACCTAGGTTGCCTAAAGCGAGCAGGTGTGGCAGGGCAGATGTTGGACGTGGTCTACCTACTCGCACCTGGACTTTGACAGATGGTAGTGATAAGGTTTGTCTCCATCTGTCGACAAGAGTCTACAGTTCTCCAACCTGACTTCCTGTACTCGAAAAAAAAAGAATATATCGTAAACAGTATTGGAAACAATGTACAAAACTACTGTCATCAATCTCTCGCAAGCGAAAAGGAAAAAAAATACAAAACTAAAATTTGTAATAGCAAAAACGATACAAATGGCGTGTTTATGTGAGAATTCCGTTATAACTGCAGAGAGCGAAATAAAAAGAATGAAAACATACGTTTCTATCGGATATTTTCGTATAGCTATATCGCCAATCTTCTCTAAATATTTTTATTTATTTTTTTTAATGGAGAGAAAAACGATAGCTGGCGGTAACAGTCTCCTCGGATTTCTATTTTCTTCGAATAAGCGAATTCTATTACTCCTTCTTGCGATTCCCAGCATTCCTTTTTAGTCGTTCTTCCAGCCGGCAATAAACAGACATCTGCATCTGACAGGAAAGTGATGACAACTCTATATAACTCAACAAACTCTAGTAATTATATGCACAAGAATATCTAACCAGATAACTACTTATGGAGAGATAAAAATATTGCATTTAAAACACAACGTCCGAGAAGGAAACGCATTAATTACTCGCAGAACAATCGCGTAATTATATAAACAACATATAAGTGAATTAAATCTTTGTTCATGAATCATTAATCCGAGTAATTATGGCAACGTTTAACAATATACACGTGCCTAAAGATTGATCAGAAAAAAAATAAAGGAGAAACTCTATTGAAATATCTTCACGAACATAAAAACATTAATACACTATTGAAATATTTAAAATAGTAAAAAGTGGAGAGAAAACATAATACAATATATCTAATTATACGAGAATAATGGTTTCGGAGAGTAGAATTGGTTTAAAATATCTTTTGCTTCAATTTAAAGTGATCAATATGTTCCTGGATAAATTTTCAACAACTTGGATTCCTTCCACTTCGGTAAATCAATTTAAAATTTAACATTACCGAAAACGATTTTGATTCGTGTAACAAGATTTTAAGTTAATTTATGTAGAGTAATAATCGATAGGTGAGAATTGTCTAATAATTAATGACGTTATAATATGTCGAAATCGCGACGAGTAAAAAGGGAGAAAAAAGTCTATGAAATGATTTATTGTCTGGCATATATTAATATTCAAACAGCGAAAAGGTAAAAATTAACTATTATATATTTCGAACTGATCGATTATATTTATGAATTGCGCGTTTTTGTTTTAACAGTAAAAAAAATCTGCTTTGCTATATCCCGATTTTCGCAGATCGTTCTGCATCTTCCGCATGTAAGTGCATTAATATTTTTATTACTGTTTTTTTTTTTTTTTATTTTCCTATTTTCAGTGGGAAAATTGAAAGTGGAGTAAATATTGTAGCGATTTTCGCCGGCAGAAATTTCGCGTGAATTTTTAAAAAGGTAAGAATTGGAATTTCTCTCTAACATATCCGAAGAACCGCGTTTCTTTGATCGAAAGATCCGAATAAAAGACATAGAAGAAAGCCGACGTTAGGCCTAATATGGCACGAGTATATATATTTTTTATAAAGATAATTCGATAAAAGAAATATTTTTATGCAATCGTAAAATATATATTAACTTACCTTTCGATTGAAAAGTAACGCAGATTTTCGCCGTTAATAAAACGACGGTAAAAATATAATTCATGTTAACAGTAAACGGAAGACCGAAGTGGTTGCTACAACAACTCGGAGACTTGTGAGCTCTGAGGTCGAGGCGGTGATTCAACGAAGACGTCATCGTCGGTCACGTGACTAGGTTTGGATGACGTCTCGAAGCTATCGCCGCTTTAATCAATAAAACTGTTTTAAATTTTTATGAAAGAATTCAGAATTCTAAGAAAGACAAGAAAAATCGGAAAACGTTTATTCTCTGCGGATATATACTAATTAGAATTTTACTTATATAATTTAAGTGTCTGTAACGCAAAATTTCCGAACCGGAAGTGAAAGCGCGTTAAGATTAATTCGGCAATTATTAATTTGAATTATAAAAGAAGTGATTGAAAATGTATAATTTATTAATTAAAAATTAATTTAAATAAAGAAATTTATTTATAAATTTTTATAATGGTAACTATCATGAATTATAAAAATTTAAAAAAAATTGTCAAAGTCCATTAAGACATTGATTGACATCTTAAAATTTAAATTTTAAAATACAAATTTTCTTTAAAGTAAATATAATTAATGGTGTTTTAAACGCGTTACGCCATCGATTTTTCTTACATTTTTAATACATAATAATACGTATTTAAAACTACAAATTGCCATAACGTAAAATTATGAGAAATTAGTTTAAATGCTTTAATATAATTTATTTTAGCAAATTTAGAAATTTAATATACATTTTCCAAATATTTTAATTTTTTGGAGAGAAACAATGAATTGCATTAAATCTTGGCACGACATAATTAAAAATAAATTTTATCATCATTTTTCGTCGACTTAATTATTTTTTCTTGCATTGTTTACGTATTGCATATTACTGTATTACCATAATAATTGCTCGTTTTAGAAAATAGTTTCCGTTGCTTAAAATTCGATTATTAGAATTTTAGTTTATAGAAGAAATATAAAAACAACGAAAAATAATAATTATAACTAAATATCAGATTTACCTTGCAACTTATCTAAGAAAACAATTTCCACCATGTAAGATTGCTTTCTTCCCAGTGGGAAATGCATGAGCTTAGATTGTCTCAAGCAATAAAAGTAAAAAAAAAATTAATGTTGTTTATAGTAACATATACGGAAGAATAAAAAGTGAGAAGCATAGATTGAATTTTTGTAATTATTCTGATATATTTATCATTTTTTTTTTAAATATTCAACTGCTTTTTTTAAACTTTAAACTAAGCCTATTATCTTGCAATTAAAACCTCGTTATATAGGCGCCTATCTGCCACCTAGTGTGTTTACGTTTCCCCAACTATTAAAGTTTTTTTTTTTTTTATTAGTTATAAAACAGCGCAAAGCAAAAGTTGAAATTTTCAAGATTGGCAAATCACAGCATTTTAAAATCGATTTACCAAAATTGAGATGCCAGATATTATTTAAAAGAAAAAACAAAAAATAATATAGCGGTAATAAAGTGGTAGAAATGGAATCACTTACTTTGTGTAATAGTATGTCGTTTTAAGAAACCATGAGAGAGAAAAGTAGGTGCTAACAGAAGTAATGAAAGATTGTGATTCGTTTGTAGGCGTCATCTGTTTCTGTCACAAGCAGATGTTACATGGATTCTGGAAAAACTTTTTTTTTTATATTTTTCTAAATCTATTCTTTAACATTTCACTCGAGATGCGCCGAAGGAAACAATATTTAAGACGTACTTTGATCTGATTATACCCGATTACTTTTGAAGATATACGCTATTGATATGAGTAATTTGAACTTCCCCTGAAGATGTAAGTTTGGAAATATCGATTATTATCCGCAGGGAGTCAATAGATGTTGTATTATTCCCACGTTGCATGTCTGTGGCAAGCGATAAAGAGAACTGTAGCCGATGGCGCTAATGACCCCACAATCTGCTTCTTCCTTCGAACATATTTTAGTAAAAAAATTCTGACTTATTGAATAATTTTTTCTGTGCAAACTAGAGGAAATTTATTCTCCAACGTCGAGCATCATTTAGGCAAGTTGCGTTTTTTTTCCGAGAGAAAAGAAAATGGAAAAAAAAGGAAATTTCTATCGGTAAAACTGATATAAAATATCTACTCTTTTTTTAAATAATGTTTGATTAATGGCATCTTCTGTGACACTGATTTATTAAATAATGTTAAAATAATTAATATCTGCACCGTTGTTATACAGAAGAGTTTCTGCCAATTGTTGATTCAACGTGATGTAATCGCTTCTTCCAAGTAGAATGACAATTGCGCTTATTTATAGAGAGTGAGTTGTTCTGCCATTAATAACAACTTCAATTTTTAAATCCGCATTTATTATTCATATAAAATAGCATACCAATCACCTAAATTAAATTTTCACTTCGCCTAGACGTGCTTCGAAGTCATTTAGATGATGTAGAAAACAACGAAAGACTCTACAACCTTTCTTGGTATATGTAGAAGTATTCTCCTTATCTCTGGCCTTGAATTTCCTTGTACATATATAAACTCAATCGACTTGGCATAAAGATTTACACGATAACTAAATTCCTGAGTCACACGGGGTCGAAACTAATGGAATTGTTTTAAATAATTAAAACGACAAGAGTTAATTAAATTGATAAATTTTAAGCTTTTACCGGAGGATACTTTGTAACTTCTACACGTAAACGTGATCGAGGAAAAATGTATGAGGATAAAATATGAAATTTTTATTTAAGTACGAAATATTTATTTTCGGGGATATATTCAAGGATTCTGAATGTCACCTACATACGTGAAATTGTTGGGGTATTTTGTTTCGGGTGAAATAGCAGGAAAGTTAAAAGTGTCTCCTGTAAGATGAATG
>WUQG02168880.1:0-23060 GCA_011317285.2 Androctonus mauritanicus
TATACATAATTTTATTATTTTAAAGAATTTCACTATCGAAATTTTCAATCGGAAAACTTTGAATTTCGAATGTGAATTCGGAATTCAAAGTTTTCCGATTGAAAATTTCGATAATGAAATTCTTTAAAATAATAAAATTATGTATAATATTTAATATAATAAAATAATATTTGAAAATTTTCATGATAATTTCGAATGTGAATTCGGAATTCAAAGTTTTCCGGTGAAAATTTTCAGTTTTCAAATGTGAATTTGAAATATTCAATGATATTTTTATACTATTGTCAAATTCCTTTAAATTTCCTATTATAATGTATCATCGGTTTCAGTTATTAGCAGTTTGATTCAGTTTTTTTATCGTTTTTTTAATATTTAAAATCGATTTATTTATCATTTCTTGCAATTCCAAACATCGAAAAAATCATAGTTCTGTTATTATTTGTTTGAAAACTTTGTTCACTATTCCTATCCAAATAATTCATTTTTTATTAATTTATAATAAGTAATCTGAATATGAAGAAAAAATAATAATAATCTGGATACTAGTGACGTTAAATCATAACAAAATTTATAATATTACGGATAAAAAAGAAAGAATAGGATTCATAAATGGCGAACAAATATAGTAAAAATATACTGTATGCTCTTAAAATAACGTCTCAAAATTTAAAATTAATTAAATTTTGGTGACTCTATTACGCAAAATTTTGAAAAAAATTTAACAACTTGTACTAAATTTTTGGATCTTACTGTTGCTTATGAAAATGTTCATTTACAAATTTTGGGCGATAGATTAATGAATGAATTTGATTTAGATCAGGACTGTCTAACCCGCGGTCCAGCGCTGTAATGAATGCGGCCCAACATAAAATCATAAACTTCCTTAAAACATTGAGATTTTTATGTACTTAATGAAGTTTTTATTATTTAAATATCTATCTACATTTCCTGTTTCCATTTTCTAAAATATTTCTTATTTCAGTGATCTTAAAATTTCTTGACCCGCTCAATAATGTTTAAAAAATTTCTGAGCGAAAAGAAATCAAAGATTATTATGCTACAACATTTTTTTTATTTGTCATGATGAATATCATATATTGTACATTATTTACTAACTTTTTTGCTTAACAACTATCGTTAGAATCAGCATATGTTACGTGCGGCCCGAGACAATTTTTTTCTTCAAATATGGTCCAAGGAAATCAAAAGGTTGGACACTCCTGATTTAGATGAATGCATTACTGATTGGATTATTAAATTATTTCAAACGAGATTCAATATAATTACGATTAATAGACAGAAATTAGATCAGTATACGTTAACAAATGGCTTACCTCGGGTCAGCCTTAAGTCCACTTCATTTGCTGCATATGTTGACCCTATTTTTAATTTAATTGATTTTATAGTTTTGAATTATGCAGATGATTTTAAAGTTATCAATACTGACATGAATATTCTACTGAGTTATATTAAGATAATAGAGGAATGGTTCGAGAATAATAATTTAAAAATGAATGAGGAAAAATCTAAATTTATGAAGTTTATTTCAATAAATGTATTTCTTCGAATTATATTACCTAATGGCGTTATTACATTTATAAATAATTACGAAGATCTGTGAATCATTATTGATTATAGATTATCTTTTAAAAATCATATTCAGAATTTTATTTTAGGTTTTATTTGGCGATATTTAAGGGAAATAAATAATCCGATTGTTTTAAGAATATTATATCATGTTTTCATTATGGATAAAGTATTATATAGTCTATCAGTATATCCCATGGCTCCTGTTTATTTACAGGAAAAATTAGAAATGACTTTAAATCATGCAGTTAACTCTATATCAAGATTATTGAATATACCGAGGGGTGTAATCATGTTGGATAAATATAAGGTATTGAAAGTTACAGATTTTATAGTCTTCAATAGCAAATTGTGACTATAAAATAGTAGATAAGTTCATTAATAATGAATCTAACGTTATCTATATACCTATTAATGTTCCAAAACGTAATTTAAGGAGTAGAGAATTTTTTAATTTAAAATTTCATAGGTTTCATAGATCAATAACACCTTTGCTCTAAGAACTTTTATTAATTACAATAAAAAAGTTTAGCAAAACGTTTTATTGTTTTTTATTTCGTATTACAAATGATGATGTTTGGAGATGGTCCGCCTGGCTAGAAACTTTCAGCCTAATGAGCTCAGAAAGAAAGAGAGAATTTTTTTGTTTTTATTTCTGTTGCTTTCATTAAAAGTTTATTCCGAATTTGTTTCGTTTAATCTGCAACCATGCGGAATTTTCCATGAAAACAATTGCTAAAAAATAGATCTCATGATGATAAAATATAAAATAAAATTTTTGAGACTTATGACATCGAAATACAAATAAAAATGACAATTAATTGAGAAATTATTAAATATATTAAGGATTAAAAATGGATTTGAATAAATGTAAATTTAAATATAATTTTCGGTGAATTAAAATAAAATAAAATAATTTTTAAAGATTATAACTGATATAAATAATAACATCTTTTAAAACTATTATAATTCGGCATAAAATTATAAATAACAAGATTTTTAATAGTTTTTCTTTTATTTTTAATGAAAAGATTATAAAATATTTTAAAATATAGTAGGTCTACCGCTTATAAAAATGTATGTTTACATATTTATGTATTTGTATGTGCAAGTTTTTTATGTGTTTTATGTCTAATTTTATATTTTTGCAAATTATAAATTGAAAATCATGTAGACTGTTACATATTTAATCTTTCAGTCTTTAAAAAAAAAAAAAAAAAAAAAAAAACATTTATCGAATTAATAGTGGTACATATTTTAAACTTACATATTTAATTATAAAATATAAAAAAAATACAAATTCTTAACACTTGTTTTGTAATTTTTTCGAATTTTATTATCATTCTTAACTTTATTAATCACATTATCGAAATTACAATTTCAAGAACAAAAATAAATGGACGAAATTTTTCTTCTTATCTGAAAAGAGGGAAAAATACGTGAGGTTACCATACGTAATTAAACATCTAACAAAATTAATCATTAAAACACGTATTATCCATTAATCAGAATTTGCAAATGGTGTTTTAAAAATGAAAACGAATTAAACGCAAGACTTATAAATAACAAAAATGATCATTTGCTTTATCTTTATTAAAATCTATAAATTTATTAAATTACTTTCAACTAGTTGATTAATTTGTTATAATCCTATCGATAAGCTTTAGAAAATTACTTGTAGGCGTATAATAAATATTTGATATGGAATAAACCAACTAATTGCATACTTAAATGTCTTTAATATTGATTGTCGATTTTAATAAAGTAATTTATTCGAATATCATTATTATGTTTACAGAAACGAATATCATTAATATATCAAACTTAAAAATTTCTTGAATGAAGATTATCAGAATTTTACTTTCGAGAATTGTGTAAAGGAATCGCAATAAGGAAGGTTTTATTTGAGATTCTTAGTTAAACATTGTTAAAAGTTTGAATTTTTCTTAAATTATATTGATGTAATCAAACTTGAGTTGATGAAAATTGTGTCTTTACCCGTAATAACGCATAAAAAATTATACAGTAACATGAATTATATATTATACAGTATTTGTTACATGAAATCGTTAAAAAAGAAAACGATAAAATCACTATTTACTTCATTTTATAAGCATTACTTGCTTGTCAGTATGGATAAAGTACCACTAACATAATTAGACTTTTTTAAATTCGTATAATTTATTGTAAGCAAAATATATTGAGATAAGAAGAATATTTATTCAAATGGAATATAAACATACCAAAGAAAGAAGAATAAAATTGGAATTGTTTATGTAATGATTCACGAAAACACTAAAACAATAGTCCAATTAATTATCGTCCAATCGTTCTACTCCCTACTTATCGGAAAGTTATTTACTGATCTATTTGCAGCTCGATTAAAAAGAAATCGTTTCAAGCTGATTTCTTTATTAATGAACTCCAATTTATTTTTCATTCTTAAAAAGGTATTACGAATAATTTATTCTTTATAAATTCATTAATTCAAGTTCAAATATATATACTGTATATATAAAAGAGAGAAATCGTATATTTATTTCATTGGTATGAAGGCGACCTTCCATTTAATCAAAATTTATAATCTAATATTAATAAAATTTTCTATTTTTATCAAAAATATACGCAAATTAATATTGTATAATAAAATTAAATCATTGTTCTTTCCATTGATTTCATTTCTGATCAATATAGTTATTCAAAAGAAAAAAAAACAAACTGCTTTTATAAAATATTTAATTTTTCTTATGTATATTTTATTTGTATCCTAAATTTCTTCTTGAAGAAAATTCAGTGTATTTTCATTAAGAAACTTTTCAAACTGAAGCATCGAATAAAAAGTATATATACAATGTGACTTGTAGAATCCATTTATATCTTTTAAGGCGTATATTCAATTTTATTAAACAAATAGTATGCAATCTTGACTCCATTCTCCCTAAAGATCTTTTATAACACAGAAAAGCTTTTCGTCTAAATCAAAATCAAAATTTAATTGGTATATTTCTATCTGCAAGATGTTTAATTCATTCTGCTTTTCGTTAAATTAACTTATTAATTAATTGTAGAATGAAGATATTTTTAATTCTATTTTGAATAGCGCCATTAATCTCTCTAAACAGGAATACTTCTCTCCTTTGCAAAATTCAAGATTTCACCCTTGGTATTTCAAAATTCTCCTAACAATTCTTGCCAATACAGTATCATCTTTACAGTAATACTGATGATAACTAAAAATTTCTTAGTATGAAGTTTCGACTTAACAAATTTTTCATAAAATCACATTTAAAATATTATTTATTCAAAATACTCACTCAAATTTATTTTATCTTTTTATCGAATACCAAAGAGTAATATTTGGACTAAATATAATATTGATCTCTTTTTAAGCTGTATATGCTGAAGAAGAATTAAGTTAGATCAAACATGTTACATTATTATTACTTAAAGAGTTTAAGTATTTTGCCTTTTACGGAGTGAGGAATATGTAGATAGAAAAGTTGAGAAAATGATCATTGGTTGGAAGAAAAGGAGAGGTAGATCCAGAATTAGATGGACAGAGAGGGTGAGGGAGGACTTGAGAGAGAAGGGATTGAGGGAAGAGGACGCCTTGGAGATACATGGAAAGTTAGAATAAAAAATGCCGACCCCATTTGAATGGGACAATCAAGGCTTGGGAAAGAAGAAATATTTTGCCTTTTACAATATTATTTTCTATAAGAACTATTATATATTGAGAATGTATTCAAATTAACAAATTTAGAGCATAACCAAAACTAACATATACTACATAATATTACCAATTTTATTCAATCAATTGAAACTACTATCTTTTAAACCATCAAAAAATATATAATATTAATGAAATGTTTCTTCCAAATATTATTTTGCTTTGTATTCCATATCATTTTATTTTAATGTAAATACTATTTTCTTATAATAATAGTTTATCAATATTGTATTTCACTTGTGCAAACAATTCCTGTAATAGTAGATTAAATAAATATTATTATTATAAAAGTGAAATATTTTAATATATTTTGAAAATATTTTCTCAGCTGAAGTAAAATAAAAAATTATCATATGTTTAGAATTTAAGTATAAAACATTATGAATCCTATATGCTCTATATAATATGTTAAATTTAACTTATATGTAACGAAAAAATATTTTTAAAATATAATATTAAGTAATTAATTTTTGGTGTCTAATATATAAGCATTTCTATATAAACTATAGAACTGAACAACTTTATAAACTAAATAGCAGTTAAAGTATTTAAATAAAATCTCAATTTTAATTTTTAAGATATTTCATCTAATAAGAATGTGAATTAAAAAAAATTATTTCCAACATTTTTATTGATGAAACATCATAATATATTGGGAGTAAAAAAATACATTATTCTTATTTATACTTAATAGTATATTTATAATTAATCGGAGGGAAGAAATTAGATAGTAATTATTATTTTACAGCGTATTAAATATTAAAATTACTTTTAGACTTATTAAAAGTATTATTTACAAATAATCCTGAAAATGAACAAGAAGTAAGTCATGAAGTTATGATGCTAATCCTCTTCATTATTTATTCGAAAGAAGTAGTAAACCATAATTGCTTCAAATGTATCTTGAATTTTATGAAAACAAATCTCTTTATGAATTTTTTTAAATGATTACAGTTTTTCATAAAAATTTCAGAAAACCACATGCAAAAGATTATTTTTCTGTTTTATTGAAATTTTACATAGATATTCTTGAAAAATAGTTTGAAAAAAGTTCGCATATTTATTATGAAAATAAGATAAATAAGTATTGAAAAAATAATACTTAAATTAAAAAATAATCAATTTTTTTATAATGAATAAATAAAATTATAAACATTTTTAGTAAAAATTCTCTAATGTACTATGAAGGATGATAAATATCAAAAATTTCATTTATAACTGTACATCCTTTTATGGCGTATTATAATCTGGTTTATATCTTTTAATGCAAATAGTTTATATCATGTAGTCTATATTTTTAAATGTTACTGCCTTAAGTTAATGTTATTTTTTTTAATAATATTTATTTTATATTGTTGATAATCTGCATTGACTCTAAATTGCATAATAAACTAGCCAGGATACTCTGAGTTGCTCGGGAATTTCAAGTACATTATACAGTTAATGTGACAATCCTTATGTCATTATAATATCGCGTACCCTAGCTAGTAATAAATTTTAAAATACTTTAAATTATAAACTTTATGAATAATAAACTCACAATGAACCACGTAGAACAGTATTATTTTTACCATATGATTAATTTATTAAAACACTTAAAAGTGTTATATTGATGCTGTTTTGTGATGCCATTATGCATTTATTAAAAATGAAAGAAAAGGAAAAAATTCAATTAATATGTTTTTTATAACAAAATACCGATGATGCCCCGCGTTGCCCAGTGAATTTTTTGACGTGACGATGTCATAGTGACATTATACGGAAGTATTTTTATATTGTCATTCATTGTTGCTTTGCCGTGTGTCATCCATTATTACGTCATTATGACGCCATACATCAGGAGTGTTTGGTGAGTCACCTATTGTTGCGCCATAATGATGCCATGGAGCAACAGTATCCCAAATTCGAACAAAGCGCTAAAGAATTTTAATACATATTTTCGTTGCGACTTAAAAATCCCCATCCTCTGGGATAATCTAGACCCAAAGTAATCTACATAATACGGGTAGTCTCTATGCAATGTTTGACTCGATTGGTCAAACAGTGTGAGAACTTATGAGGAACAGATACTACAAACATTGCATTTTATATACTGTATAGACTTTAGATTAATTGAATAGTTTTTCACATTGACAAACTGTAGCTTTGTGTTTCATTAGATTGTTCTTACTGTAAATAATTCATGTTATCTTTTTAAATGACAATTTCTTAAATTTTTTTGATGAATAAAATTTATTTTATATTTTGATATATAAAAAATATAATTATAGAATAAATGTGTACCTATTATAAAATAAAATATAGATTATTTATGAATTTTTTGAATTAGTGTAGAGAGAGAGAATTAATTTGTTTAGTTATTATTATTATTATAGAAAGGTCATAGATAAATAATTAGTGAAAGAAAATTATGTGTTGACCAATCTGTTTTCTTTATTAACATGAGCATAATAATGAAATAAAAAGAGTTTTACATCCTTTTAATATAAACTTTATGGATGAAACATTCCCAGAGATAATGTAGCGAGTTATAAAAATAGTATAAAACTACTTTTCGTAGTTCAGAAAAAATTAAAGATAAATAACTTTTTTATAAATACTTCTCTGGTTAGTTCAGAACTCTCATCATAACTTTATTGAATGAATTCTGAACTTTATTAGTTTCGTTATATTTTTCTAGAAATGGCCATTAGTGAGTAACTTTATTAGATCTACGAATAAACTGTTCTGATCTTATTCACTATTTAACAATACTATTAGAGTTTTTCATTAGAGAAAATTATATTCGTTGCGTGAATATATTTTATTAGTAGCATTATTAATTTCGAAGCAAATGGTTTTAAACACTATTTCTACGCAATTATTTATCATTAAAATATAAGAGAAAGTATAGAAAATGTAGAGGGCAATTGAGTATCTACAATGTTTCAGTAAAAAAATTAAATTTTTTTTATTTTTTCTTATAGTCATATGTTTGTTAATTTATGTGCCAATTTTAAAAATAATATATAAATATTCTTATTTTTTTCAAATAAATAATGAAATATTGCTTGCCTTTTCTTTCTCTAGTCTCAGGCACATCTAATAATTTAGTCTAGTTTCGTATATACTTTAGAGTATAAGAATATTATTAAGACAAATGGCTACAAAATTCTGTCGTCTTTGCAATTAACGAAATATATAGTATTTTCTTTCTTTTTTAAGCTTTGCAAATAAGTCAAATATTACAGTTTAGATTGGATTAAGTGCGTGTATATTTGTACTAATTTGTCTTAATTAAATAATCTTAAATAATAAGTCCATACTTTAAAAAATAGTTTATAAATATTTAAAGCGACTTCATTACTTTGAAAATTAGTAACATTAATTATTTACGTTTGCTGAATGAAAATATTTGCTTTATCATTTTGATATGATCTAAGTCTATTGTTTTCTTTTATCTCTCAAACAAAACTTTTGTGCTGTTAAGACTTCTATTAATAATAAAAGATCGAAATTTTGCAATCTCAAAAATAAATCATAAATAGAATATTTCCTACAGAAAGTTTTAATTTATATGTAATGTAAGAATTTATATATAATTTTTTTCCCCAAAAATATAATTCAGTATCAGTTTTTCTAAAAATCCTTTCTAACACGATTAGTAAGAAAGAAAATAAGCTTGTATGAATTGTGAATGGGGTATTTTTCCTAAATTAAATTCTATAATCTGGAATATATTCTGTGCTTCCTTTAAATGAGGATTTCAAAGTTAAATAAAAGAAGAAAACAAACATAATCCTTTATTATATGAAATTTTTAGATATTTCCATCATCGCATGATTTGAGAAATCTGTTATAGCTAACTAAATTAAAGTTCATCATTCAGTCGATAATTTTTATCAAATAGATTTTTTTGTAACTTATATCTTAAAAAAAAAAAAAGATTTGGGGATTCAGATATGCGTCTGAATATTTATTATTATATATAGATGTTTTGTTGACGATTTTAATAAAATTTATGCTATCAAAAAAAAATAAAATTCTGAGTATAAAAATTAATAATCTAGACTAATATATATTAACATTTATAAAGGAAAACTTTATAAAAAAATTAGGCTCTAAAACAGATTTATTAATACTGTAATTTAAAGAGTATCGAAGAAAGAGTGTTTTTAAACATTTTGCTGGATTCTAGTGAAACTTTAGATAATACATTCAATGTTGACTACAAAAAATAAAGAGAACTAAATAAAAAAAATAATAAAAATATATATTAACAACAGATATATTTTTAGAAAAACCATTATTGATCAAATATAAAATATTAAAAACAAAAATTTATCCAAAAAAAAAATCCTTTTGTCGAGAACGAAACACAGCACACGAACTTTCACCACAAAACGCGCCAATCAAAATTGATTGATGGGAATATATTCTATATCTCCTTTACATGACAGGCTGAAGATTCAAAGTTGAACAAAAGAGGAAAACAAACATGTTCCTATAGATCACTCCTATAGATCATCAACTCTCAAGTTGGTATGGAACGAATTTTGTGACAAAGTTCTTGTCTTATATATCTGATGTTTGATAAAGGAATTTTTTAAAATAAAAATATAGATACTTTCTCAAAAATAATTGAATGTGTCTTGTATTTAACTTTTGTCTTTATTATATTATTCGTTTCTCAGTATTCTGAAGAAGAAAGTTTCTATAACCAGTTCAAAATCGAACTAAACACAATTATTCTATCGTTTATACAGCTACGATAATGCTGAATTCTCTTACAAATTTTACGATTTGTGCTGATGAATTATCCAAAATATTTAACACTTAATTTGAATATGAAATGCTTGGATGAAATTGAATTAAAAATTTTCAGAAAAGCTCTTAATTAATTCATTATGATACAAGTTTTATGTTTTGTCTAGTTGAAATCTTGCCTTTTGACATTTGAATTTCATTCTTACTACAATCTTTATACAACTATCATGTTGTATGATTAAAAATTGTAACTCGATATTTTTCCAAATTTAGATATTACCCAGAGCATTTTTTCTTTTTAAGTATCTTACATCGGTTAAATTTTTAAACAAACGCATATTGAACGTAACAATGGAGGTGAATTTGTACTATTTAGGATCATCAAACTTTATGATCTAAGAATAATCATAATTATTAATTTATCATTATTATATCATATTCATTGTTACGCCACAGTTACCACATCATTTTATATTTGGGCCTCTGATAAAAGGGTGATTCCAAACAAATCATCTGAATAAGTTTCTTTTTAGGAACTATGGATAGATATATTTACATTCATATTTCTATTCCAGAGACCATTAAATAATCCTATTTGGATCAAAATTTATCTGATAATTTTGAAGTATCGCTAATAAGTAGTGTAACAAAGATAAATTGATATATTTTTAAACTTATAATTTCATATAATAGTTAAAACATTGTACTGTATTTATATATTATCTAGTTTAGTTGTTTATATTATTTATTCATTAATTAATTATCTCTTAAATGTTTCTATATAAAATTATATAAAATAAGTGTAATAAAATTTTATATTAATGGATTTTTAAATAATAAATACTGGAAAGAACTAATCTATGTACTTTCCTTAGAAGCTGTGACTCTGAAACAATTAAATGCAAGGAGTTAAGAAATATGGCGTTGAATTCATTTTAAATAATTGATTTTCCTATTGCATTTCATAAAAATTTATCAGTTGTTTTAAGAGTTATTAGAAGGAGGTTGAATAGATAAGCACACAGCATGATGATCATAAGTTTGATTTTTATTTTAGGATAGAAGGTGAAAAAATTTTCATTTCGATAATATTTTTATTAATAATACTTAATTATTTTCTCTTATATTGATATATCATTTAATAAAATATGATTATATTCGCATTGAACTTTAAATAAACAACAATTCTATTTTGGGAAAACAAGATCTAGTATTAATACATTTTCAAATTTCGATTATTGAGTAAACAAGCAGTTCTGGAAAGAAATAATATCCTATTTTCCAAGCATATCCTTTATACTGAAAAGATTAAAGCTGGGGAATTAAAGTATGTCATTAAAATCATCTTCAACGTATAACATATATGTCAAATGTTATAAAAATCTTTATTAAAAATAATTACATAGTTATTACAGGGATATCTTAGAAAATTGAACATCCTCCATATTTTAAATGGTTGAATATAAAGGATTAATTGATGTACTATCAAGATCATCTTCAATGGCGTAACTTCGATTGTAATTGTCAAAAAATCAAATAAATAATTCAGAATATATTATGTGAGTATATCAGAAATTTTAATTTCTACCATTTTAAAAATGATTGAATCTGGAAGGATAAATGGGGCGATAGGATGTGTTTGACAGCAGAATATATTTACCAAATTTTATGAGAATCTACTGATATTTGAAAAGCTATTAATGAAAGACACATAGATAAACGTGCAGAGAATAGACAGAAATAATATAGTGATCTTATAAACATTACTTTCCCTTGGAAAGCAGGCTAAGAATAAAAGGAAGTAATTAATATTTATTTTTATATATCTTCGAAAATTGTTTATAAATGACTAAATACTTTTATTGATTTCTAAATTAAATGATTAATATATTCATTCAACTGATTGTAATTCACTTAATATTGATGACTAAAATAGCAATGTTACTGAATTCGAGCAAATGATATCAAATCTCATCATATTATGAGGAATTGCAACGGAATGATCCCACAAATCTCATTCAGTTTGATCTCTTCTTCAGTGACATGTCGAAAAAAAGATTGTGTTTTTATTTACATCTAAAGATGTCCCCGATATATCCTATGATGACAAAACCAACTTCTTTGGTAATGCTGCACAAATTCAATATAAGATATAAATTTTTATATTATAATAATATTGCTATAGTTATTTAAGCAGAAAATGTTAACTGTTCATTTAAAATATCTGAAGGTTTTATAAATCAAAATTGTTGTTTAATTAGTTGAATGCAGGCTTTGCTTTAAGTTTGGGTGTGGTCTTATATCACTAGCTTCCAAAATCATTATAACATAATCAAAATTGGAATGTTTTTATCATGTTTCAATTCCTTCAATTATTTTTCAAAATGAAAATAAATTATCTTTAGTTTCGAACGTTTTATCTGGTTATTATTAATTCATCATTATTATATGCTTCTGCAGTTTGAATCATAGTCTACGAGAATTATTCTTAGAGCAGAAGTAGTATAAATAAATCATAGACTATTTTTTAAGTAGATTTTTTAATTAAATCGTATAATTTTAATATTATAACGACTAATATTGCATTTCGGATATCAAACTAATCGTTTTATAAAATATTTTATATGATATTATTTCATTATTAATCTTCTTTCCGAAATAAAATTATGGCTATGAGATTACCATAGTGATTCTTCTTAATTGCTGTTGTGCTAACTTATCAAATGTTCCGTGAAATTACAAATATACGAATGTATGTAATCTAATAATTTTTAATAAAGGTTATATTAAGAACTGCACACACATTTTTATCGTAAGTTTTAAGACTGACAAGTGAGTCGTTGTATATTAACATTATTGATCTTTGTGTTTCACAAAAAGTTTTGTATTAGAAATGTTTTACGACTCCGAAAAGGTTAAGAATCATTGAACTAGCATCTCATTTCGTCTGCCAAGGTGTGTTCCTACTAATAACTTTCGAACTAATTAGTATATTTTGATTAAATTTATTAATGATGTTCTATCATTAAAGTTAATCTTTATGCCGCATCATTTAATCTTCTAATTTTAATCTTGGTTAAAATTAGAGGGTTAAATGATGTGGCATAAAGAAAAATGGCAGATTTCAAGAATAGCATACAAAAAGTTTTAGAAGTTTCTCCTTAATACTTTTTGAATTACTTGATTGAATTTTATAAAATTTAGCAGAATGAAATCAAATTATTAAAGTCATCGTTCAGATGGTTCACCTGTCGGATCCGTCAGGTCGACCATCCATCCTAGAGGACCGAGGTCAATTCCCTGGTCCCACACCTGCAGTTTTTCAGAAAGGGTCTTGGTCCGGTTCGTTGAATATCATCCTCCACCTGATTGCTGATCAGGGCAATGTAATGGCCACTTAAGATTTACAGATTGGAAAACGGCGTAAAACATATTTTAAAAAATTTATTTTTTCTGCGATATTTAAAATTAAAAAATTTCAAATTTTAAAAATTACATTATTAAAGGCGAATTTGAAAAAAATAATTAATTAACCCTGTAGATTTATCTGTTTAAAAATGATGACGTTCAGTCTTCTAACAAGTAAGTTTTTCCAATAATAGCTATGAAACTATTTAATAAATTTATATAATGCGATACATCTAGTTATACCATTAAGGATGATTTTGATGGAACATATTTTAATTTATTATCTTTAATCATTCCAAAATGAAGAACATTTATAGAAAGTAGGAGATTAGTTTTATCCAGAACTACTTATAGGCCTATATATTTCTGATATCACAACAATTGCGACTCTTATATTTTAATTTAATTTTTAATTTATATTAACCTTTATATTTGTAAGCAGTATAAACTAAAACGTTAACAAATTTTAAGTAGTGAGTCCATTAAAACAGCTACATTAGAGACAATTATCATATAACACATGATATTAAAATTATTTTTATATAATATTCTTTACATTAGAACATATTTTCCAATTGTTATACTAAATAACTTATATAGAATTATTTTTAATAATTAGATTACTTGCGTCTCCTGTTAACATTTAAAGCATATTTTACAAAAATTATCACTGTTACTATAAATAATTGTGATATATTTTTGTAAAATATTGTCTTACATTATATATTTGTTTTTAATTAATTTTTTATTAGAAAACTTTTAATTAATCAAACAAAAAAATGGTAAAAGAAACTATATATTTGAAGAATTGAAAATTTCTTACGGTATACAATTAATATCATGCATTTTAAAATAGTTCAATTATATAAATTGATATATTAATACTTTCTATAAATATCCTATTTGTAATAATGATTTTAAACATACATCAGCAGTATGTAAAATAGATTTGCATTATTTTATCAAATGGAAGTTATAAGCAATTAACACACATTTACATGTAACCTGCTGAATATATTCTATCTAGGGGAGAGTTGCCTATTGCGCACTGGTCACCTAAATCGTACCTGATAGCTATTTCGTTACATACAGTCGATATGTATCGAAATAGCTATCAGGTACGATTTAGGTGACCAGTACGAAATAGGCAACTCTCCCCTATATAACGATATATTTGTAATTATTACTTGAAATCATTTATAAACGTTATTAAAATTCAATTCAATTATTTTGAAAAATATGTTTGATTCAATTAATATACTTTTTAACGAGAAAAATAAATGGTGATTACTTCCATTCACGCAATGTAGATCTTTACCGAATTATTTTCAATTCATATAAGAGAGATAAATTAAGAAAACCATCTAAAATATATCAAGGACTACCATAGCTGTTTCTTTCAAGAGTCGTCTAGAGAATGTAGAAAGGGTAATTTATCACTGGTCTCACTCGAAACAGGCTAATAGGATATAGTCAATAATGATCTCAGAAGAACTATAAAGTAACTAGGAATAAATACACGAGAAAAATATATCATCATAAATATTTCTCATATATAAATAATTTTAATCTTTAATTTTATATAAATAGAACAGGCATTGGTTATGATTTATCATCACGCAAAATCTATATACTGTATTTATACAGAAAGCACTACAATAAATCTGCAATAATAGAGTTGTATCAAGATCAAAGAATGCATTACATTACAGATCTATTCAGTTTTGTTAAAAGAACGTATGACAGACATTTTATAAGTTTTATATAATGTATTTTTATATGTCTAGAACTAAAAAGAAAAAACTAAAATATTCTGTTAAAATATTTTTCTTAAATATTTTAGATCTCAGAAAAAATATATTTTTAGTGTTTTCTTTGTAAAGAATCTTTGTATGCAATTCTTTAATAAAACATATTTTCTTTTGCACTGGATTCAAAAATTCCATTCACGGCATCTTCTGTAAATTTGAAATTATGATACACTTCACCGGAAGTTTTACTTATGTTCCAATGCTTCAAAAAAGAACGATAATGTGAAGACGTCAGAGTTTAGATATTTCGCAGGAAGTAAACGTCAAGAAATATGCAGATAAATTAATAAATCTTTTTTTTAATATTTTATTAATAAAACATACTATTTGTTCGCATTTTGTTTTTTTTTTCTATCTTTTTTTTAAGCAGCCAAGTTTACACAAAGCAACATTAAATTTAAAATATTTCTATCGAAATGAGTTTTATATAAATTCCAAATTTCCGTCTGATTAAACATAATGGACTTTAAAAGCATCATGACGTTTAATTTTCTCCGTATTAAATTATTATAATGAATATTATATTTCCATCAATTTTAGAGAAATTCTCTAAAAAATACATAAACGCGAAAAATTTTAACGACCTTTTTTATTACATAATTTTGTTTTTAAACTTCGATCATTTGGCATCTAGAAGAAATGTGACGTCGAAAATATCTTCCCTTGGTGATTCTGTCTGAATAGAGATTCCAGTCAAGCGCTTTAGCAACCTCGGATATTCTTCAATAATCATCTGACAACTCTTTTCCTCAGGAAACGTAGTAATCAATGTCAATCGCTCTACTATGATAATCTATTATAATGCAATAGAACAGAACTAATATTATCGATATTTCAGCATTCGTAATTAAATAAAAATTGAAAAATAAAAAATTTTATTATTTTGCATGCTCCTCATTAAGCAAAATTTATAAATCGTCATATAATAAACAGGTACAGTACATTTACATATTATGAATACAATAATTGTGTTATGTATTTAATCTCTTAGTTAAACAGATTAATATATACATGTAACGAATTACTGTATTTTATTTAATGCAATTTTTTTCTTTCTATAGAAGAATCCAACTAATGAAAAATAATAAAATTTAAATATGAAAGGTTTATATAATCGTTATAATAATTTAACAAGATTAAAAAAAATTATATTAACGTAGTTAATCCCAAAAGAATTTTTTACAGAAATAAACGAAACATTTATGTAATGCTTCAGCTTCAAAGTAATATATTTAATCATTGTTAGTTAACAGTTGAGTTAAAATTATTTAATTATTGATGAACTGTTGTATTTAGTGATGTATAATAATTTGATAATTATTATTATAATAATAGAATTACGTATTAATTGTTACGATTTTATTAAAGACTCGAAATTTATACTTTTTGCTTGCAATGAATTTATGAGATTTTATATATATCTTTAATTCATTTATTTTCTGCACTGAACTTAAAAGTTGCTTGTCAAATTATATTTTAACAAGAAATTTTTTATATAAGTTATATAAATGTTAAATGACAAAATTTTTAACATCAAAATAATACAAAATTTAATATTAAAACTTTGCAAAATTTTTAGTTTCCGCTATAATTTTTCATTTAAAAATTTCTGTTTTTATAATGAACTTTTATCATTTTAGCGGATAATTTTGAATAATAAAAAAGGCAATGAAACACAGAATAGTAATTTATTTTGAATCATTGTTGGGTTTTCTATTCATTTTGCAAATATCAAAAACTCAAATATGCTTATTTATATTTTATTAGTTGATTTAATTTTGAAATATAAATATTCTTATAAATATAACACTAAATAATTTACATATATAATATAAATTTTCCTACTGACAATGAATTTATATTACAAATTTTTGATAGCAATCATAATTTATTGCGAAATTTTAATAATATAGATCTATAACCTATCAAGACCTGGTTAAAAAATTTTTTTATAAATTTAGTTAAACAAAAAAATCACGCATTTTAAATGTAACTGGATACTACTTTATCAAATACTAATCATGTTTTATTGATTTATATATTAAATTACTTTTTTAATTCAGTAATATTTACTTTATAAAATGCATATATTTAAAGTGTCATTAAAAATGTATTTTTGTGTTATTTTTAAATATATTTTATGTAATTTTATATTAAAACTGTATGTTTATTTTGCTTTAGAACGAATTTTATTCAACGAGTTCAAAAATACCAATTAAAGATTTAAAGATTGAAAATACTTATTCTATCTAAAGGATTAAATAAATCAGAAAAACTTTAACAACTTTCCAATTGTTTAGAAAATTTTCTCATTATTTGTTCAAACATTTTATAAGGTTTCTTACATTTTTAAATATCAAAAATTCAGTACTGTATTTAATAAATTGATAGCAAAATTATTTGAATTACCATCTTTCAAACATTCGAGTTTAAGTCTATTAAATTCATTATTATTTTAAATTTTAATATCAATTTTAATTTTACTCTAAACTCTCTAAGGTATTAAATGCTAAATTAAAATTTAAAATCTTTCTTTGCTTCCTGTAAATACTAGGAATTTTTATTAAAATTTATATTTCTCTGAGAGTTATTTCGATAATGTAATCCATTTAATGATAACGTACGTAACTTTTATATAAAATAATGAATTTTTAAAAATATTATATAATAAAATTTTATTTGAAATATTGTACATTATGTAAAGATAAATGTCATCAGACATATTTAAAACACTTTCGACTGAAGAGCTTTAAAAATATTTATTCCATTTTTTATTTTTTTATTTTTTACTAAAAGAGTTCTCATCGAGCTAAACAACTTCTATTCCACTAGATGAAGTCTCTAATGTTGACGGATTTTCATGATAATTTTTTCTTCATTTTATATTGCTTGTCATTTGCAAGATAATAGACAGAGTGCCATTCTACATTCCACTACAAGCTGCTCATAATGTAATGAGATGGGTTTATAGACTAAGTAAAGAATAAGATTGAAGATTCGGATCTGGATTCCCCGAAAGGATATGAATTATGCGATCGGATTAAAAATTCATTCAGATGGAAAATATAAAATATATATATCTTATGATGCAAACAGTTGACCGACTTACTTGAGAAATTATAACTTTATAACTAGACTAAAATTTTATATCTATTTTAACCTTTCCCAATAGAAATTGGGAATTTTTAAACTTTGTTACAGAAAAACGAGAGTTTGCAGTTATAATGATTATGAAAATTATTAAATATTATTATACATAATTAAACTATGTATAGTGGGAATGGTATATCGTCATTTGTCTTTACTTAAAATTTTATCAGACAACAAAATTTTTACTCCTTAATTTGCGTTATTTTAAATCGTCTGAAGTCTTTATGTGAATTGATTCTCTGAAAGTTGAGAGATTTTAAAAGTCTGGAAATCCTGTTAAGAATATAATGGAATTAGCTAGACTAAACATATAGATATGTGCATATATATTAATTTTCCATTTTATTCAATTATAGAATTTTTAATTACAATGAGAAAAGGCATGATTAATTGATTAGAATTAGGTTCAGTGCGGCATACAGATTATAAGAATAAATTCGAAAAGTAGTCAATAAATAAAAAATAAATATGTTTGCCTAAAGCAAAATAATCCTTTTAAATAAGCTTTTACTTTTAAAACATTTTAAATTGAATTTTTACCTGATAAATAAATCCAGATATGCATGACAGGAAGAAAATATGATTTGAATGGAAATAGATATTTTTGTTAATGGAACCATTTAATATATTTACAAAATATAAAGATTCCCTGAGGAGAAAACCATTTATTGTTCCTCAAAGCATTGAATAATATTTATGGATATTTTCAAGTAAATTTTCGAATAAAATATATTAATATACAAAATTTAAGATGAATTTTATACCTTCTTATAACTGAAAACAGTAGACATAGTTACAGTAGAACAACAGAATCGTACACTAGATTCTTAAGAGTTATAAAAATTACAGTATTTTATGTAAAACTTTTTATTCAGTTTATATTCAATGAATGAAAAATTATGTTATTATCTTTAAAGCATTTAAATAATAGATTTAATATCAATTTTAATAGTGAAGATGTAACCAGAAAAAAATTTAAATCAAAATCAAAACAAAAGAATCGAAGAATTTGTACCGATAAAAAAATTATAAATATAAATCTTTGTAAAAATTTTATCACTTCAGTGACGTTAACTGATCTATCCAAAATTTTACTCTTAAATAGTCATTAAGACTGTTTATAGGTTATTCACAGGCGTTATGCTTATGTATAAATGCTCTATATCCATATATTATATCATTATATTAATAAAACAATAAATTCTAAACGTAATACAATGAAAGCAACATTATAGTTTTGAATGTGTGCGAAATAAACTTTATGACATACATTCGAGTAGATCATAAAGTTTATGCATCATAAACTGTCTTTATTATTATTACTGATTGTTTGATAATTTAGATAACCATGAATTAGAGTAATATTACTATTATTATAATATTTAACCAGACAAATTTCCTAAACACGAAAACCACTGGAAGAGATTCTGATTAAGTTAATCAGCATTTTATATCAGTTATGCATAAGGATTTTCTTACTTTACTTTTATAGTTGTTTAAAATTACTATATAGTATTGTTTAACAAAATAAAACTGTTATATAATAAATTTAATATTGCAAACTTTGATATAA
Organism: Androctonus mauritanicus; assembly: GCA_011317285.2. Lineage (NCBI taxonomy): Eukaryota > Metazoa > Arthropoda > Arachnida > Scorpiones > Buthidae > Androctonus > Androctonus mauritanicus. Next base: position 20,006 of record WUQG02168880.1, read on the forward strand.
ATGTTCTAGAAATAACATCAAGAGCAGATAGAATTACTGACATGAAAACAATTTTTTCAGTGTTTTACTTATACTGTATTTTTTATTTTTTTCTGTGTTCATTTTTTATTATTTATGAGATGGATAGTCTCTAAATCATTTTCTGAAATTTAACATCTATACTGTACTGTATATATCATAATGTCCTATATTTCTGTTTGCTGGGTTAATATGCAACAATAAATTATGAGGAAATGTTATAAATAGGTTATTAAAAAATTTTATCCAGAAGTTTCGTTTTTCTCATTAATATGATAATTTTGTAATAATTATGCTTTTCTTTTCAAATATTTTGGAAATGAGAAGTAAAATATTTTTAAAAAATATGCAAAAAGTTTAGTTAAATAATATTTCTAAACATTTTTTTCCCTCCGAAATGCTCTGTCCATATTCTGAACATTAGATTTTCTATTTGTTCCTCCTTATAAATCAAACTGTTCTATCTGATCAATCATTATTTCTCTTATTACATAGAAAATCCATAATGTTCTATAAACGATACATCATTTATAGTTTATCATTAAATCGAATCTTTTATTAGTAACGTCATTATTTTGTCATTTAAGGAAAAATGTATTTGAAATTGCAATAATTATATATATTTATATTAGTATAGTGAAGATTCTGTTGTGCTGTGCATTAAATACTATATAAACGTGTATAATCATAGGACTCCATTAAAAAAATTGACACAAATCAAAATACAGTTCATTAAATTATTATTAATAGTAATATAAGCGTATAAAATAATATATATAGGAAAATAAATTATCATTATCAAAATTTTTACTATGCTCTGATAGCAATATGATTTGTTTTAAGCATATAAAAAAGTTATTTTTCTAGAAGCATCTCTAATTATTATAAACAGAATTTTTATTAGTTAATTAAACATCAAAGCTGCATCATAATTATTTTTCAAAAATAAAAACTATTTTTAAGATTTCTTAAGATAATTTTATATTATTTTCTCTTTATTAACTTTCTTGAAAGATTTTTTTAAAGACGATTTATATTATTTTCTTAATTTTTATTTAGTTTCGAATTATGAATTATAATTATATTGATTTGTTCATTAAAATTTAATAGACAAAGTTTATGAAATTCATAAAAAATGATTAACAATTTTACAAGATATTTACCACTCTGCTTACACATAGAAACTGAAAAGTTTGCTAATTATCTTACAGTTAGTTATTTATTCAGAAAAATTGAAAATTTTTTCTTATTCTCTAGTTGTTAAATTATCTGATTTTTCTTATTTATTTTTTAATGAACAACTAAGCCAACTGATTTCTTTTTATAACAGACATAATTTCAACTAGAATTTTCAGATGAATAAATAAAATTTGAATTAGAAATTCTCTTGAAAAAATATAAAGTGACTTCAAGCATATTTATCGATCTCAAACAACATTCATAAATTTATTTCTTATTTAATTAATGTATAGGCAATAAACTCTATAAACAAATTCCAAAATTGAGCCATAAAACATAAATTAAGAGAAATTTATTAAAATAATGAAATTCAACATTTTCTGATAATAGTTCCTTTGCCATTGGAAAGGTAAGATTGCAATCTGCTCTTGTGCTATATTCTTTCATAATCAATTTTTTCTCTCAGAATTTCCTAATAGCAAGAAACAATTCTTTTTATTTCTTGTCTACTTATTACTATTCATTACTCATTCCATTCTGTTTCCTTTTACTTTTTTTATTTTTTGTTAAACGTGCTTTTTTGTTGTTATTTTTGGTTACAATAACAGAAGATACGAATATTTTTGGTTTATAGATGATTTTTGTGCATATATTTTTTTCATGCTGCTAGCATATTTACCTATTCAAATACATTTTAAAAATAAATAAATAAATAAATTTTTTATATCTATTAAACTTACATGTTGCTTGTCACATTTCCAGTCTCCTTTATAACGTTTCCAATAGTCATTTTCAATAGTTGGATGAGGAATAATCATTTTTTTTTAATATTCATTTAAATTTTGAACAATTTATTGAAGTTAAATACAAAAAAACAGAAACTGTAATTTTATTTTTATTTTGTGCATAATGTAATATACGAAAGAAATTAGTGTTTATATTTTTTTTATTTTCGAAACTTATTGTTTTATTTAAGCAATTAGAAAAATTACTACGAAGAAAAGAGTATACAAAATAGAAAATATATAATATTAGGGAATAGTTTATACAAAATATTTATACACCAATAATAAACTTTTTAGAAATAATGAGATCTGCATAACAGCGCCGGACCTACACTTGACCACAACATCGGAAGGCAGTATTGAGTCTATGGAAGCGGCGCATTACCAACTTTTCTGATAGTATTAATGAGCACGGAACAGTCTATTTCGAAATAAAAGGTAATAGCATCAGTAAGAACAATGTTTATTTTGATGTAATCGTGCTTCTGGGTTTACAGTTTTCAATTTCAAATAAACATTCAGTTCAATTTATTTCGTTTGACGACTAATCATGTAGCTTTTTCGAGCCTTTAGAGAATGACTTAAAATTACAATTCTCCGCCATTTTATTACTGTTAAAATCGATTGGATTGCGCAAAACACCATTGCGCATTCGATCATCGTATATATTATAGACACGCAGATAATTCACTACATGTTAAAATCATGTTGATATCGTAATTTTATTCGAAGCTTATAGCATATTTATCAAAATTGTCATTATGGAAATTTACTATATGATCGCAAAGAATTTAATGGACTATATCATCGGCGTAGTAATATAAATGAACTTTAGCTTTCCCATAGACTACTACTGCCTTCCGACGCTGTCGTTAAGTATAGATATTTTGTCACCTGGGGCAATATTTTTTTTTGTCAACAGATGACGCTACTTTCCACTCAGTAAGAGTACTAAGTGGCGGGGCGAAACAAGCCCTTCCACAGGCTACCCACCCTTGGGGAGGGGTCAGCCGGATTGTGGAGGACGGGGATCGACGGGCCGGGCCCGGACCCCATGATAAATATTTTCAAGG
>WUQG02168991.1:0-23058 GCA_011317285.2 Androctonus mauritanicus
AATTATTAATCTTGTGTCAAGGTATTTCAGTGTTTGTGTTCAGGACTAAAGACTGTGAATTTGGACTAGAGACTGTGTGTTATATAACGCAAGAAAAGAAATAAAACTCGTCCGGAAGAAAGGAAAGAGGAAACAGCCGCGCTCCTTTGCAAACAGTTTTATTGTTTCAGATTATCCAGGTATTTATCCTCCAACATATCTGTAATGATTTATCTCTCTCTCAATAAAGATCCCAGGTTTATATGAACCGTAGTGTTCTCTTTGTTGTGTCGAGGGTCACTCTCATCTTGCCGTTCTTACCTACGCGTTTACCACACGACCGCGGTAGGCTCAAGCCTGTATACATCGTCCGGCGGATCCACAGATTATTTTCGTGAAGTCAATTTTTTTGTCATGAGTCCATGTAGAAGCATGCATCCCTGTCCTGCAGAAACTGGCTGAATCTTCCGCAGGCTTATGCATTCTATTGTATGCCCATCCATCAGAGACATACTAGATATAAAAGCATAATTTAACTTATAAACGATCTGGGAGAAGACCATTCCTGAAAATTGTGAGAATCAGCTCGAAATTGAAACAATTCTAAATTGTTAAGCAAATGCTTCCGTATGATGCCATCCAGCAAACTTTTTTAGAGTTAGCACTTGATGAATAATAATGAAAATATGTTTAACAAATATAAAATCCTGTGACTGACTGTACAGATATATGTGATTTACCATTATTCATTTGCTATAAATAAATGAAAAAACTGAAAGAGAATTTTGCTTTACAACAAATTTCGGTTTTCAGCGCTGATCAGGAAACTGATCGTGGCAATAATGCATGTATTCACAGACACCTCGCACTGATAACGGATGAATCACGATAGTTCGCCATCACCGTCTGAATGCAGATACAAAATTAGTTATAATGCAATACGGTCACTAGAAATGACCAGGCCATGATTATTTGTATTATTTTTTATTTATTTAAAAAAGAAAATCAGAAGCTTGTCTTGATTTATGGGATAAAATAAAATTAAGTACCATATTCTTGCAGAGAATAGAGTATAGAACATCTTACACAATCAATATTAAATAAATTTAATATGCATATAGGCATTGTTCGATTTTTGCTCTTGTAAGAGTTTCGAAACCTATCTGATTGTAAGAAAAAGCATCACGTTTTTAGATTAGTTCTAGCTTTTGAAAATATATTCGTTTATTAGAAATATGCAACAAATAGCGAAAATTATTGTGTAAAAATTAATAATTGTCGTTAGTTTCTTAAAACTTCAATTTCTTTAACAATTTCTGGCAAATTAGAGATTCTGTCAATAATTTATATTAAGGTACAGGTAATCTGATAAGTTTAGTACATGCTGCACACGGTAGCAACAAGAAGTTTCGCTATATCCATTAGAAAATATATTGATCTTATAAAGTTTCGATTCGATCGTTTTCTATTTTTAAAGGAATGCAATTAATATCAACCTAATAATAATGGCAAACAAGTCATATAATGAAAAGTTGGTCGCCGTAATTGGCAGTACTTCCAAGCAGGAATATCTTTTCATAAAACTTGTTTAAATTAATCGCGTCTTTTAATGGAAAAACGTCATTAATTTTAAACAAAAATTTGATGAATTTCATTAATTTGCAGGTAACCCACCTAAGATCAGCAGTACTTCTACACATCAGTTACGAATAAATAGAAGAATTCGATTGAAGGAAAACAATTTCCAAATGCATCTAGTGGCTGGTAGAAGCTTATATTTTTTGGCAGTTATTCATACTTGTTTTATTAGAAAGGCAGTTATTGGCAAGGAATAATATTTAGAATCCTTCTGTTTCCAAACTAATAATTAATGTTAATTTGTTTACTGCATGAATTTCATGTTCTATGCATATCATTAATAATGGCAGTTTTTGTAGATAAGGCACTAGATTAACGTCCTTCTCCATTTTTTCATTTAAATCGCTTTTCGATTCTGCAATGATGAATTCGTACCGAACGTCCGAAATTTGTTTGAGATGCAGGCCCGGTTCCAGGGGTGATGCCGCCATAGTGCCATTTAATTTTAGCCTCCCCCTCTTTTTCTAAACCAGCGTATTTTTAATTAAAAATTTTCGCAATTAGGCTTTTTCTATACTTATAAAAGTAAATGTAACAAATTATATAATTAAAAATTTAATAATTAAGTTTGACTAGATCCAATGAAAAGTATTTGCAAGTTATGAATTTTAGCGAAAATGCATCTTTCTATCTTAACAATTATAGAATATATAGCCATATTAATGAAATTGTAAAATAAACAAAAATTGTCGAATAACAGAAATTCCCATTACTTTATTGCATATAGAAAGCATTCAGATAAAAAACTTATGAAAACAAGTATTCCTTTTGTTAAATCAATCTGCCGATGTCATGTAAGATAACAACAGCGTACGCAAATGCTTATATACGGCGCGGGGCGGCGGCTATATTGCTTTATCCTTCTGATTTGTACTGAAAGTACATGTGATAAGAATATGCAACCAATAAAAAGTACACACATTTTGTTAATGAAATATTTATTGAAAAGTACACCTAGTCGTAATTTGTAACTAAGCATAATAATTATATTATACATTTGCTTTAATAAATATATATAGACTATATTTTATTTGTGTAGATACTAGGCGAAAACTCTTATGCTTTTAAATGAGCCAGTGCAAAAAGCAAATAATTCCTTTCCCTATAACATAAGCACATAAACCACTAACTAAACTAGCAATGAAAAAAAAAAACAAAACGCAGAATTTAAAAAAACACAGTGTTTCCAGTGACTCGACGTTCCTGGTTCCGACCTCAATGCATTATATTATATATTTAATATACTTTACCTTCTAACAGTAAGTTACAGATAAACGACTTCCAAAATCAAAATTATATTTAAACTTGCGTTTTTACAATAACGAAGATTGTAGAAACAAACACAAAACACAAAAAATTCTTGATTAATGTGCTGCGTTAGTGCATAAGGTTCACGTGCTGTGTTTCGGATTTGCCTTGCCGATTTTGTTTTGAAGCATTACCGATATTCGATGAGAAAAACCCAGAGCTGTGCGGCCGCCCTCTATGTTCGGCCTCCTTCGTGCACGCACGCTCTGCACGCCCGGTAGAACCGGGCCTGTGCGTAAACAACAGCCAATAAGAAGTGATGTAACATACAGCTCTTGCACATGGCATGAAAACGAAAATACATACGTAACCAAATGCCTTCTTTCTATTGGCTATCGCAATGACGTATCCCCGCGACCGCGACAATATTCAGCTGTTTGAATACTGTCGTTGGTCTAGCGACGAGTCGTGAAGCGAGGCCCGATGGGATTATTTCCATAACAACGGTCGCTGGCTGTAGTCGCGGTCGCGATCGCTGTCCAGTGTGAATCCCGCCTTAACAGGCGCGTCGGCCGATTGTTTTCACCTGCACGTGATTTTAAACGGGAAATCCCCGACAATGACTCATCAGAGATTTCCCATTTAATTAATTAAAGTGCCATCTTCGAAATCGTTCAGATTCAGTTACTACAGTATCTTGCTATTTGAGTCTTTTGCACTGTATTTTGCTAAATAAGTTTAGACATGAGCCGGCAAAATAGAATGAGAGAAATGGTTGTATCGTATACTAATTTTGCTCTAGACTCTGGACATGGAACGGATTATTCCTAAATACCTGTATTTCAATGTATGTTAGAACGAACAGATGCTATAACGAACAACGTTCTAGAACCAAATAATTCGTTGTAGCATACCCCACTGTATAATAAATCAATAACAAATACCTATAAAAATAATTTTGTACATTTTATTTTAAAACTAAACAGATTATTATGAACAAATACCTAATCACGAAAAATCAGATCCAAAAATCGATGTGAAGTTAGCTTTAAATTGTTTCGATTCTAAGAGCTAAACAATAAAATTCAAACGAATATATAAAAAATGCAAAAGAAAATAACGAAGTGCAAACGAAAAAAAAGGTAAAAACTTAAGAGAGAAAGAGATGAAAAATGTTTACAACGATATATTCTCTATTTAATTAAGAAATACATTGCGCCTTCATTGTGATTTCACTGCAGTCAAGCATTTATTTGCAGGAAAGTTATCCAGAAGTGCAAACTTTTTTCGAAGAAAGAAAAATAAATTGTAAATATGATTGTATATACAAATTGTTTTAATAAATTTGGATTAATCTGATAATAATAGAATGTTTTATTGGTAAGAAATATTGACGCAGAGAACTCCCGATTTTTTCCTTACATCATAAATTATTACAATATACCACATAGATTTAATCAGGAAAGAAAGAAAGTTGGTAAAGATTGGATAAGAAGATTCTTGTCAATGCAGAAATTCTCATTAAGAACACGTAATGTATTCATACACGTAATCTAACACATAATGTGCTCTTAATGAGAATGAGAAAATATGTTCTTTACCAATGTAAAGAATGGTGGCACAAAGGTTGCTTCAATTATAAAGGATGCAGTGCATTTATTTGTGATTACTGCTAAAAACAGCAGGTTTGTCATCTTATTCCGGATTGGGAATAGATGAATTTTAAAGACATGTTGAATATACTTTTTCCGTCCTTCAGCATTTGATATATCATTTTCCTAACTTAGCATTATATTCGGTTATCTTGAAAAAACAAAATAATAAATTTCTTTCAGTCTATGAAATGGTTGGCCAATAATTAGATAAAATTATAAAAATCAAAGAATCATTTTGAATTAATTTTTTCTATATTTAATTTTTCAAGCTGCTATTCTAAACTAGCTCCAGATCAAATAAACTAATTTTAACTTTAGCAATTTTTAACTTATAGAAATAATTTAAAAATCGAACAGTAAAATAATTTAATAAAATTAAAAACAAATATATAACTAATGTAATATATATAAAAGTATTAACAATAAACCAAATTTATATATGCTGATTATATAATAGGTTTTATTATTACATAAAAATCTTTTATAGTAATATTTACAAATTACTTTAAAAATTCAAATTTTACGAGTCTATTCTTTTAGGATTTGTGAAAGAAAAGGCAAAAACAAACAAATTATTGGGGGTTTTTAGTGATTAAGAATTAATAAACTTTAATAGTATTTTATTTTCATTATCAGTCATATTAAATAATACAGTTAAATCAATTGAGATTGATATTTTATAATACTTTTTGTATTTAAAAATAGAAAATTTTGTTTATGAAAACATAATTGGTTTTAAGTGCTGTGTTTCTATACAAGCAGATAAGTTATGAAGAGATTTATGGTAAATAAGAAAAGGAGACAATATTATCTCACATCGATTTTGTTTTGGCTCTAGGGGCGAACATGAAGCGTGAAACTGGAAATATTGAGAGAAGGGCCGGATCGGGCCGAGAGAGGGTAACTACAAAATCTGATGATCGCTATCTGAAACGGATGTCTCAGGTGGGGGTGAGAACGAAAATATTGAAAGTGCAAAACGTGATAACGATTTCCAACTGAGTGCAAAAGAAAAATAAATTCCAAACTGGGAGGCTAGTGTGAAGTTAGTCCCCCAAAACTGTTTTGGCTCTGGGGGCCAAACGGTGAGGGTGCAAACGAAAATATTAAAAGTTCAAAAGGTGCTAACGAGGTGCAAACGAGTGTAAAAGAAAAAGTTTAAAAATTCAAAACTGGGGAGCCAACTTCACACTGGTTATTCTGCTTATTATTTCTATAAATTAATTTATAAATTGGTTTTAATTATTATAAATAAGAATGTTACTGATATTTATGTATAGGCAATTTATTTATTAAAAAATAATTAAGTATATATCAACAGTAAGTAACCTATTTATTGTTCGTATGTAAAAATTTGTAGGACAATATTTATACTAATTAATTTCTACTTATAAAATACATATTACTTTAGAATATATGCAAAGTTACAGATTAACTATAGTAAATATGTTTTGCCATGCTCTCTGCTATAAATATATCTCAATCATTATAAAGAAAGAAAAATCAAATAACTTAAATGTTTTGTAGTTTCTGTTTCTTCTTTCATAAGAAGTATACAGTTATCATAGAATCAGAAAAATAATATAATTATTTCTTCTTTTGTAAGAGGAAGACAATCCGTGCATATTTTACTTAAATAAACATTTATACAATTTAGTTTCAGATAAATGTTAATTCGGTTTCATTAACAGGTTTTATTCTAATTAATCGTCAACAATGTACATTAGACAAAAAATAATTCTGATCTTCATTATTAAATTTATTTAACAATTAAAATTTTTCTATTGGATTATTGAATTTTCTAAACAAATTCGAATTGTTATTCGAGTGAAAAATAAAATTTCTAATTTACGGTATCATTATAAGTAAGAGAGGCAAAATAATATGTTCAGCCATACATGCAACGTTTCTGAATAATTATATTTTGTTTATAGTTCTGATAGGAATAACAAACATTACATTATTTTATTATGAATTGTAAAATATTCAAATTCACTAGAAAGAAGTACCATCTATACTTGTTTTAATTTATTTTCATGAAAACTATTAGATACGATTTATTATAGCTACTTAAAAAAATATAATTATGCAAACATTCAGTGCTTAACTCTTATATCTAATTCAACTATGTTGGAAGGTCAGAATCTGCTGCTTTTCAACTTTCTTTCTGCTGCTCTGACTTTTTTCTATTAATATGCAGTAATTCTAACCAATAAATATATATTTAAATTCGGCAAATAATAATTGATAATATTTCTTGCCAATAATCGCCTTTTTAATAAAACAGGTACGTGTAATTGCAAGAAAATATTAGCTTCTACTAGCAACTACATGCATTTCGAAATTATTTTTCTATAGTCGAATAGTTTTATTCGTAACTGATGTGTGGATGTACTGCTGATCTTTGTTGGGTTACCTATAAATTAATGAAATTCTTTAAATTTTTGTTTAAAATTAATGGCTGCTTTCCATCTAAAATCCATTTAAAAATTCATAAAGCTTTCAGCTATTTTATTAAAAGATATTGCTGCTGGCGAGGTACTGTCAATTATGGCGCCAACTTCTCGTTATATGAGTTGTTTGCATCATTAGATTGATATTAATTGCATCTTTCCATTTAAAAATCGATTATAAAATCAATATATTTTCTAATGTATGTAGCAAGACTTCTTGTAGCTACAGAGTGGGCAATCGATTAATTTTGAATTCTTGTCCAAACGTGAAAACTTTGAGAAAAATTTATAATTGAAAATATATTGACAGACATTAAAATAGTTGTTGAAAATATTGCTATAAAAACTATTAAAAAATAGAAATAATTAGAAAAATCATTTGCATCAATCCATACTAATAATTTTAAAATTATCATACGATTTTAACTCTAAAAATAATTTACTTTTGTTTCTTTCTATATATCAATTTGCTGCATTTCCATTTAAAGAAATAATAGCCAACACAAACAATCATGCGATGGTTTCTTAGTATTGCATTGATAAATTCAAGTATTTATTTGAGAGAGTATATCTGATTTTATTAGTAGTGTTTTAATATTATAAATCTAATTTGTCCTTCAAGGTCGAATACCCTCAAATTAGTTGGAAAAATACATAGATCCATGAAATCAGTATCTTATATTTATAGCTTTATTTCCAGTTTACATAACAGATAGAATAAACTACTGAAGTATATTTAAATACAGAATAAATATAATCAATTCACAATCACTTTGCTTCCTTGTAATCTTCAAAAATTTAATCGCGCTGTTAATTTTGAAGAATGTAAACATTCACAATATTACAGTATGCATACAACAAGTTTATAATTGAAAATTCTGAAATATTTTGTCCTATTCATTTTAATTACTTAAAAGTTCTTTGCAGTGCATTATAAAAATATAATTTTGTGAATCTTTAAAATTTCTTAGTCTATCATTGAAAACATGGAATTCACAGTGTCGAGCATTGTTTCAGTAGAGTTATACTCAGTGTTATTTGCCAAAAGCAGGCGTGTCAAACTCATTTTAATTCAAGGGCCATTTAATAAGCTTGTAAGATTGTCGCGGGCCATATCACATTTAAATTTTTTTTAAATTACATTTTGGAATAAAAATTCAGATATATAGGTAGGATAATTAAAAACATTGTGTAATCAAATGAATATATTGCAAAAATATATAATTACTACATAATTACTTTTAATTATACATATTTTTTAATTTTATTTCTCGCTATCAATCTTTAACTTTCTATTAAGCGTTAAAAGTCACATTTTCTGTATAAAAACTTATATTAAAATTTTATAAGTTTAAATAACCACAACTATTTATATCTTTTAAATAAGATAATAACAGAACATATAAATCTTTTACAAACCCGTTAGCAGGTTTTTTTATACACTTTCTTCAAAGAGGGATTGTTTGGAATTTGTCATTATTTTTGTCTATCCAAAAAAATACAGATTCTCATTTATGGCTTTTAGTTTTCAGGTACAAAAATTTCGTACAAAACGTAGCAGTCCTTGCAGGAAAGCACTTCATTTGCCACCGATATGAAAGATCAGCGTCATGTGTGCACGCTGATCTTTCATACATAATGTGCTGATCTTTCATACATAATGTTTTTCCGATTAACCTTATATGTCCTATAAGGTTAATCGGAAAAAAACTCGTGCAATTACAGTACATTTCATTTTAATCAAGTTAGTGCATCATAGTACATGAAAGAGCTACAAAGAGATAGTTACTTCCTACTATCTCTTAACATATTGTTTTGATTTTCATTTTAGTTAAGAGCGTTGAGGGCCACAAAAAATAACATCGAGGGCCGAATGCTTCCTGCGGGCCGTCAGTTTGACACCTTTAATAGCTTATTAAATTCATATGAAATACATGAAAAATAGAGATCCCGTAAACATGAAAATGTTAAAATAAAGATCCTATGTTATTTTTACATAAAGTTTGAAATAACTCAAAAGATGCTTATATTTGAAAAAAAGTATCTGACACCAAAATTACTTTGAAAAATGAGATTATTCCACCTGCGGAATAAAAATCGTATGTTCCCATTTGAAAAGCAAACTTGTTGTTTGCAATCTACAAACCCTTGCATATAATTTTGCCGGATAGCGCGTGATAAAGCTACGGTAACCACGCAATTGGACCGGTTCAAATCCGGTCCCACATCTCCAGTTCTTCAGGAAAGGTCCGGACCCGGCCCGATGATCACAATCCTCCAATCCTCCGTTGACCCATCATAAATGTTGGTCAGATACTATACATTCCGTGTGCTATATACAGTTTAACACCCTAACCTTAACTAAATGAAATTATTCAATCCGGTATAGCTACTATATTTCTTTTGTATTTGTATTGTATTACAATCGGTTTCATTCTTATTAGATACTAAACATCTGATAATCCTAATGCCAGCAAAAGCTGCCAGTGGTCGGCCGGATTAGCCGCGTAGAAACGCCTCGGCTTTCCACTCTGGAAGACCCTGGTTCGAGTCTCGCGTCCCACTCCTTGAAAATATTTATCGTGGAGTCCGGCCCCGGCCCGTCGATCTCCGTCTTCCACAATCCGGCTGACCCCTCCGCAGACGTGGGCAGCCTGTGGAAGGGCTTGTTTCGCCTCGCCACTTAGTACTCTTACTGAGTGGAAAGTGGCTTCATCTGTTGACAAAAAAGGTGCCCGTGATAACAGTGGGGAATCAACTAAAGAATAGAGTTAATTCAGACAGTCCGGACACACAAAATATTTTGAGGCAAATATAATTCCATACCTGGAATTAAATACGAATACTCCAGGGATTGAAAGAGATTTTTTCCATCATGGTGATTATTCGACTTTCCATTGACTGCCATTATTCCGGAATCATTGATGAAGGCCATAGTAAGTAGTGATTTTCATTGTCACTAATCATCGGTTTAAGGACAATTTTTCGTAACTGGTACCATCTCATATTAAGGTTAGGTTAGATTAGCATAGATAAGCCGCCATATCGTACGAGCATATTCTTTAGCTGATGGCGGCCACTTATAGATCCCATCACTGGCTCGTCAGCACCCATGATGGGATCAACTGGATGGTTGTAGGATGGAGTTCAACGCCGGGCCCGAACCCCTCCTTAAAAACTGAAGGTGCGGAAACCGGATTTGAACCGGGGTCCTCTAAAGTGTAAAGTTACAACTTTACCAAGCAGCTATCCGCCGAACTCATGTTCAGGGCCAGTTGTGTTTTCAAAATTGTTATTTCGAGAAAACATTTATGATAAACTTATTGTAAGAAATTTATATGAGACAATTAATTTATCACTTTGAAGATTATATTCATTTATTTTTATACATTTTTATTTTAATTATTTCAATCAAATAAGGTATCATTAATACCAATGGCTCTGTGTGGAATTCCATGTTTCTTCAAGATTTGTGACATTCATTGAATGAAAGAGTGAACAGTTTGTACTCTTGTGTTCTATCGTTCTGAGGTTGAGAAGAGCATCAAATAGAGAATGCAAAGTGCTTGTCATCTAAAAATAATTATTTATCGATAAGTAAAATGCAATAATTGTATATGAACAGTATCGAACTCTGATATAATGATATTCACCTGGATAGGAAATTTCTTAGTAATATAAACGTAGCCTAAAAAAGTTGGGCACAGAGAAATTTTTCCGAATCTTTTCATGAAGTTCAAAATCTGATCGAGAGAAAATTTAATGCAAGCTATCTGCCAACGAAATACATAAAACAAACATGCCTCTTACCTTTAATTTATACTTTAGTCTAATGTCGCATTCTGCGAATCTTCTTATATCCTGAAAAGTGTTCTGCATCTGAATGGAATGTTAATGAATTAACTTTCGTCACTATTTCTATGAATTTTCTTGAAATATTATAAAATCTTACCTTTGCGATAAATGACGACAACGCGAAACTGCAAGTGATGAATATCATACTACATATGAACGAACTATATAATAATATCAATCTCATATCTAGCGATATATCGATAAAAATCAGTGTGTAATAGCCAACAGCCAAAAGGAACATAAATATAGAATACATTACAGCGAGAAGACAGTTCCATTTGTCATTAATCATTTTGATAAATGACCAGAAATCTGCATGTTGAACAATTATTGTTTCTAATTTGTATTCAAGATCGAAACTTTCAGATTTCAGTAAGAACAGATTTTCAGATAATCTCGAAAATCCTTTATACAATAGATATACGGCGGATACAGTTAACATGAAAAAATGAGATACAAAACCCAAAACTATTATCATCCAAACTCCATATTCGATAGAACAGATGAGACCTTCGTTTTGAATACTATTTTTCGATTCAAAAGTAGGATATAATGCAATAATATTGAATATTTGCATGAAGCCAATAGATCCGAAGTTGATAACTATGAAAATAAGCCAAATCCGATAGGCAATTATTGATAAATGAATTTTATCTGAATTACCTAGATTTCCGGCTTTTAATACAGAAACGATCTTGTTTCGCTTTATCCAACTGAAAGCAAATGCCATATCAAAAGACCAAAGAATGAAGAAAAGTTGGAAAAATACAGCGTCTTTCGTAACAGAATTATATAACTTGTCACAAGGAATGTATTTATTGATAATCGGAATGGTATGCAAAACAGATCTGAAAAAATTCTCCCAAAAAATGAATTCTACAAATCTGTTATAGAAATTCTTAAACCGACCCGTCATTAAACTATAAGAAACATTGTTTTCGCAGTTGCAACGACCGAACACTTCTAAACCGTAGATCAGCGCTGTGGACACTCCGTATCTGAAAAAGCATCTTAAACAAATTTCGGAATTTCGACGAAAATTCATTTCGCAGGTATCGATATATAATCTTAATCTACTTTCTTATTAATGAAAGAAACTATTATGAGAATGTCTAATTTTAGAATAAATAATTACAAATAACAGCCAATTAAATATTAACATAATAAGATACATTACGCTATTCTAAGAAAAGGATTTTGGGTGACGTTATTTTGTATTTGTAATAAATAAGCCAGAAAAATGCTTTGTGATAATCTAAGTATATTTAACAGCAACAAAATTGCATTTCGAATTTGCTTCAAACTTCAAGAAAAATGATTATGTATAGATTGAATCCTGTGAAAACTGCATCATCACTCTGCTGCGTAATGCTCATCACGCTGTCTTACTGACCAATTCGCTGTTAGAATAATGCTTATGACGTACACGTAACTATCAGTTTTCGCCCATCGACTAAATACGAAAGGATGCCATCGAATCTAACCAATCAGTAATATCTTCTCATATATTGCATTATTATTTTCATTGTTTCGCTCTGATTGGTGTAAATAATTCTTATGAATCATCCATATACAGTCCATCTCCGGCAAGATGCCACCATGTCTGTTTGGAATGATTTTGGAGGTTAATCGAGGTTGGTGGTTTATCGCAAACATGCAGTAGAGAAATTAAAATGAGCTCCGATTATATTAAATTTAATAAAATACAGTACATTTATATTTATTATCCAAACTTAACATTTCTGAAAATCTGTATACTTTACAGTATAGTATACGTCCTGTATATGTACAGTAGTATATAAAAAAACATGTCCATCTGTTGTTCTGTTCCTGTGCTTTGAGTTCTCTGTAAAACACAATATACACAGCTTACTGTGCGATATCTTTATTTGCCTGGTACACAATAAACGATGGAAACGGTCTAGTTCTTACGATTTTAACTTTTCTACAAGATAGGTGTAAACCAGGCTTAAAGAGATACATTAATAACCGTTAATTTCATCTGTCCCACCCGCTGGTTATAATTAAATCCAAAGAGTTTTTAATACATAGATTACTGATAAACTTCGGGATATGAGTCACCTTACATGCCCTACCGGATTAACAAGAAAAGTACGATATCAAAAGAAATATTTGTTTAGACGTTTTTACTGGCGGACGGAGGATGCCGTCTTATCGGGATTTGTCTATTCTATCAAGATAGGGACGATCCGTCAAATTTCTTGGCGATCAGCGAGGGTGGCGGCTTAAAAGGGACATCTTATCGGGGTTCGGCTGTTTATTATTACTGATAAGTATACTATATTTATTGTGAAAGTAATTAATATTCTGATTATAGCAGTTATATCTTCCTTATAGAAGTTATCCGTATAAAGCCAATTCAATCACCAATAATTTCAAAATTTCAAATACAGTTTTTGCATCGCCGTAATACCTAGCAATTGGAATCTTTATAAGGTTGTTGATAGTTTTGTTCTAAACAAAAATCTTTTGTTATCAAGTGAGAGTAAATATTGAATATTTGATATTTTGAAATTAATTTCTTCTACCGTTGTAAACAGCTGATTCTGAACTACAAGAAAAAGTGTTTTCCAGATTTAACTCACGAAGTTCCTCAAAATTAAGCCATTTGACATTGAACGTTCTAATTTTATCTCGTTCCATAAATTCGTTTAATTTTTATGTGATTTTAATGCTTATATCGCATCACAACGGAATTTTAATTCCATATTGTTTACTGAAATAATTATTTTTCCTTCATCGAATTGATTTTAAACTTGCCTTTTATTAGTGCTTTTAATAAATTTAAATGTATTTGCAGTCACTGCCGCATTAGAACATTTTCAGTTTCCTTGTTTGCAATTCATTTCCAACAAGATCAATTTTATCGATCTTGTTGAAAATGAATTACAATCAATCAATTTAGATTTAATGATGACTACCTGGAGTATCCTCATTTTATTTAGCAATAACAGTCAAACGACTCCCTATAGTAGGCCTACCAATCTTGCATTTAGGTTAGTTATCGATTATGCCATTTTATAAAATTCACTTTACTGCTGCATATTTTCTGAGTTGATTTCGATATCCTAAAATTCAATAAAGTGAATTTAATAAACGGATAGTCAATAAAACAGTAAAGTGATTAATAATTTTGTTGGTAAAAATTATTCTGAATAATATAAAACATGTAATTGATCATGTAAGCATCTCAAAATAATAAATATGCTCACAAGATAATACTCATAATTTTCAAAATAAAATTTCTAGTATACGTAATCAGTGGTGTAGTGCTAAAAAAGAAGTACTGGTACGCTACCCCTTAACAAAAAATTGATGTCTAATAGATAGATAGAAATTGCATGAATATAAGAAAAGCGAAGCAATATGCCAGGATCGAGCTACTGATCCTCAGTATTTTTGCTCGTGGGATGCGGCATGAGAGGATAGATAGATGCATTAATAAAAAATTCTATAAAATATATTCAATATTTCTTTATTATATAACTATACATATACATTTGATGTTGTTTTAAGTGAACATATACATTAAATATCAAACCAATTCTCGATGATTTCGTAGCGATCTTTTGAAGCATACGTCAAAAATATACATACTAAATTTGGAAGGTGTTTAATTAATAATCGAGATATTCTCATTCTGATGAACCACATGGAATCATTTTTAAATAAGTCTAGGTTAGTTTTGTTTAAGCCGTCATATCGCACTTATATATAATAAATATTTTTCGATTACCGTTATATTTTTTTTCCTTGTTTTACTTCGGCCTTTAGTTATAACCAGGATATAATACATTTATTTTTAAAATATTTCTTGATAATTTCAATATACGACGCACTCTGGACGACAGATTTATACGGAAAATTTCGAAATATTTAAATCTATTATCAGATTTGACTAGGAAGTAAACATAATTTATCAAGATAAACATATATTAAAACGGTAAAAAATACGAAATGCGTTTAGTTAATTGGATTTGAATATAAATATTAATTTACACACAAAATTGTGAAAAATAATGGAGATTCTTTTGACCCAGAAAAAGTTTTCAATTTATTATTCACAATACATTTTAATACTGTACAAAGCTTTGCTCATCATTCATCATATTCTGCGCGAGATATTATTTTAAAGTCATCAAAAAATGAATTATTATGCAGCATTAACGACATCATTTTCTTTAAGAAAAACAAGAGTAATCTTTAGTTGCATATCCTACAAGAATCATTTCTAAAATTCGTAATTACGCGGGACTAACATCAAATTTTAAGAACGAGTAGCACTAACAGTCGAAAATATATATTTTAGAGCTTTAAGAATATTCAGTCGAACTTGTCATAAGGATAAAACTATGAACAAAAAAAGTGTGCACATTTTTTGGCATAGAGAGAAATATACCACCCGAATTCTTCCAAAATTTATTGCTTTTAATTTTATTTGGATAATTATACATAAATTTCAACTGACATTAGATAAATTTTATAACTATTGTTCAATTCTAAATGACGATTAAATATAAGTTTCGAAACAGACTTCCTCAATAAAAGAATCCTTGGTCATTCGGAAATATCTGCATTTATAATCATAGTAGTAAAATTCAATTTGAAACAAATGAATATTTTTGGATGTGACAACACATCAACAACTAGTTTTGTTGTTCATATATAATGTCAATAATGATCTGTGCTTCATTCTTATATTATAGTTGGAAAATTATAAACAAATTTGTCTACAAACTATCAGATGTATTTATTTCAGAATCTAAGTGTTTAAATTTCCAATAGAATATTCTTACCAAAGTCTACATAGAAATGTTTTCTATTTAGTGAAACTTCATGTGACGTTTTAACATAATTTTCTGCTTAAAATTTCGCCCACAAATTTCACAATTGTAAGGCTTCTCTCCAGTATGCATTCTAATATGTTGTCTTAAATTACTCTTTTCGGAGAATCTTCGAAAACAAAAATTGCAGCAAAATATCCTTTCACCTGTATGAATTCGAAGATGTGATATCAAATTAGATTTCTGAATGCATCTGTACTTGCAGATGTCACATTCATACGGTTTCTCACTCGAATGCGTTTTCATATGCTTTCGCAAATTGTTACTTTGATTGAATCTTTTATTACAGATGATACATTCAAAAGGCTTCTCTCCGCTATGAATCCTCGAATGCACTTTTAACTGGCATTTATTGAGGAATCTCTTCTGACATGTTTCACATATAAACTTTTTACTTTTGCTGGCAGTATCTGAAAATAAATCAACATTAACATTTTAATACTATTAAATATATCAATTGTAAGTTAATATTCCGTCAACTTTTATATATAAAAATATTATTCCAAGAAAACCTATTTAATACTTAAATTACAGAAAAAACGTTTTTCAGAAATGCTAGCAAGTAAGTGTATGATTGTTATAACTTTTTACAAATAGTAATCACAAGTAAAACATCACATTTTAAAAGTAACATTAAATTGCATTTTATAAATAAATCTTTCAGATAACATCAGGATTTTATATCTGAAGAGAATATAAATAACTTCATCTTGAATTACTGTTCTTCTCTGTTATTTTTCATTCAAGTTTCGTTGAGGTTGTTAAGCACTTTTCACGCTTCCTATAAATGTTCTTTTCGGTCATATATTTAATAAATAGCTTCCTTTAAATTAAAACTTTATTTATATATTTATCCTAAATAAAGTTGCTTCCCTGGGTAAAATAAAAAATAAAAATGTACTATATACAATACAAATATATTGTCATAACTAATTTTTTTGTAAATGAAAGCATATAGGGAAGTTTCGAATGCAATTTTAAAGTTCGAGTAGATTCCCCATTAAACAGTATAGTCGGAAAGTTAATTACCCCGGATAATTTGTAAAATATTCAAATATGGTACTTATGTACAATACGCATTTAATATTAAATGAATTAATTAGAAATTAATTAATAATTAAATAACATATTGCATATCTATACTTATATTCGTTTACTGGCAGCAAGAAATAATAAAAATAATATTTGTGTTTGAATTTTTTCACCATTACCTAAAATACAATTCAAAAAAGAGTCTGAGGGGTTTATAAATTTTTTCTCAAATATGGGCCCCTAGTCTTAGTGATTATATATGTTCTATAGTGATTATATATTTTTAATATATTAAGACAATAAAAGGTCTATTTTCTGTAATTATATTACTTACACACACAAGCCCACATATTTATTAAATTTCGATTACATATTATACATATAATGTAATATATACAGGATATCCCGTAAGTCGTGTTCGGAAAAATAATGCTATGCATATTCAATAGCAAGGAACAAAAAACTCCCTATGAATATAGGTCGAACAACGCACCGTTTCCGAGAAATGATGAATTATTGACAAATGGAGCAACAACCCGTACAGTACCCAGAACCGGTACCCGTGTTCTTTTGGTAGTCTCGTGACCTTGAACTCATAGCAAATGCTCAAAATATCCATGATGAACACGGCAGCATGGTCTACTTCCTTCCATTTAGCCAGGTCTACTTCCTTCCAGTTATATGAACAGGGCATTCCATTTACATGGCAAGGGGAAGAGGTTTAGTTTCTTTACGTATCATCATCATCATCATTTCTCGGAAACGGTGCGTTGTTCGACCCATGTTCATAGGGAGTTTTCTGATCCTTGCTATTGGATATGCATAGCATTAAATTTACGACCACGACTTATGGGACACCCTGTATTATTTTAAGTTCCGCTGATGTTATAATGTTATCATATAATGAGAATATGACCAGAGCAAAGCTAAAATCTTGCTTTTTGCTATTTGACAGCTGGCTATTAGTGAATGCAGTTCAGCTTTAGTGATTATTAGGACCAGTGTAGGGAATCGAAGAACCCGGTGGAGATGGTAGTGATGATAGAATTTCATCATTCACAAAGGGAATGAAAGAACCCTACTCTTCCATTACCAATGCAACATCGTCCCTGTTACGGGATGGAGTTTATATTGATGATTGGTTTGGGCCGAGTACAGGGAAGGAGGAAATCGGCATTGGTGATAGAAAGGACTGATGTAGAGGATGGAGGAGCCTGGTGGAGATATAAGTAGTGAAACTTCATCATCCGCTAGGAGAAGGAATATATCATGTTTTTTCCCCAGTTAGGGTATGGAGCTATATTAGTACATCGATGATGGTTAGGATCGAATGAAGGAGAAGAGGACGTCGGCTTCAATAATAGTTTTTGATACAGAGCTCGACTACTCTTATATATGTTATATATTATATAACCATTATATAATGGTTACATAATGTATATTTATATAATATATAGCACAACTATTAACTTATATAAACGTTGGCCTACTTTCAAAGCTGAAACATTACGATCATCATAAATTTTATACAGTAATAGTGAAGGCTATATATTAAACTTTTACCATCTAAATACTAAAATATAATCACTCGTAGGACAGATATTCTGGCAAACGTTTATTGATGATCCAAAAATGTGACGGTAAATGACTAGAATGTATGCTATTATAGTTAGATATGGATATTTTTTAAAATATTTTGGAATAAAATTTAAACTTTCAATTTAAATCTGGTCGTTTAAATCTTAAGTGTTTTTATCTTTACAAATTCTGAATGACATACAGTATATCAATAGGTCTTATTTATCAAATATGTTTAGAGAGAGTATGGTCATGTAAATTTGATTATGAATCTGCCTGACAAGCATGACAAATTAAAGAGATACTAGACATTTCCTGGAAGTCATAGTAGATACATGATAGTTTCGTTCTTCTCAAATCAAGATATTTTATGTCAAATATTTCAGAATTAAAAATTTCTAATTTAATTTGCAAATATTATCGACAAAATTTTTAACGATACGATAAAAAGAGTTTATATAAAACTCTTTAAAAATAATACAATATTTACAATGATAGTTTCACACATCGATGGATTCACATCAAGAATTTGCAAGCAAACTGAATTAACTTTTTAACATTAATATATTAAGTTAAAAGCTATTTGATAATAGAAATATTCATTTTTTTCTTTTTCAGTTTGATAATAAAATAATATGAAATTTAGTATTTAAGTTTTAGTTAAAATTATAAAATATGTGAAATAATTTTATAGTTTTTCAGCGTAGATTTACTGAATTGAAACTTTCAATAAAAATATTCAAAGATAACCAGTCAGAAACGAGAATTTATTATGGAACAAAAATGATCGATACTTTTATTTCAGTCCAAATTAATCGAAATCACTTTTTGTGATAAAGCACCAAAATTGATTTTATTTTAAGATTATCAATTTATAAAGATTAATTATCTTATATGGAATTAATTTAAAACATTTTTTTATTTTCATAAAAACTGATAACAACATTAAATCAATATCGATCTTAAAAAGTTGAATTCAATTAATTTAATTTAAAAGCTTAAATGTTGAATTACAACTTTGTTAATCTGACTTCAAATCAAATTTTATGCTGATGAAAACATTAAAATTACGTATTTACAACAAAAAAAATTTTTTCATCAAAATTATATAGCTTATACATGTAATTAACTTATTTATAATTCAATAAATGGATTTATATTTATGAAACATCAAACGTAGTAGTAAGAATATAAATGTTGTTATGCAATTACTATGAAGCAATAAATTATTTAAAACTGTGGTAATGCTTTAAAAATTGTATTTTTGCATACTATTGACAAGTTTAATATAAAATTTTATGTTTTTATTAAATAAAAATTATTATTTAAAACTGATATAATATATTGAATAAATAAACGTAAATAAATTTTAAAGTTGAATAAAATACTAGTTGCATTTAATTTTCTAAGTATATCTTATATATTGTAAATGATTAGCTGGTTATAATAAAAGATACCAAACTGGCACCAAATAATAAAAGGTATAAGACTAATATAAGATTGAGGTAGGATATATTTTGTTTGAAAAATGAATATTTTGAGTGATATATGAAATTGCAAGTTGTTATGTTGTAGGTTGTTGTTTCAAAACTGTTACTTTTATTGTATTTGAAAGTTTCAACGAAATATTCTATTTTATTTAAAAAAAAAAAAATGAAATTAAAAATTAGAGCTTACTGTAAAAAAATGTGGGGAAGAAATTTTTTTTTTTTCAAATTATTTAGCTAAACTAAATATATTTAACTAAATCATTTGAACTTTCAAAAAATTTATAAAAACTTAGATTTTAAGAAAGACGTCAGAAAAATTTTTAGGAAAAGATTCAATTTTACGATTAATTCTTTTTTCATCAGGAACGTTATAATCTTCATTCACTAACTCTGCTATTTTTATAATAAGAGTAATTTTTTGGAACATATTTGACTTTTGTGATGTTTCATCGAATTATTTTTCCATCCTTTCCATCTTACAGAAAAATTTCAAAATGAACAGGCATGTAACTAGGATTAAATGAAACGATCGCCTAAAATACGGATGCTCTAGATCAGCGGTTTTCAACCTTTTCATAAATGTATACCATCAAAATCAAAAATTTTAGTACCACCAACAAAAATATGCTTTGTATACAAATAGAAAATCAAGATTAAACGAGTACCACTAGTCATGTCTCGCGTACCATAGGTGCGCGAGACATGACTAGTGTTTTACATATATACTGTATATTTATGATATTCATATGGAGTAAATATTAATAATATAGTATGTGCAATCTTTCATATAGTATTGAATATAGCATTAAAAGACTTAACAATCTTTCTTAGTAAATAATAATTATTAAAATAAAAAGCTCTACTATAGGATATTTTATTATTGCAACAAAATTTTTATTTTGAACCCGAGTAAGATTGAGTTCTGAATAAAAAAAATAATTATATTTTAGCCATTTTTACAAAAAATTGGTTATATATAATCATTTTTTTTCTGATCTATCGGCAAAATATTCCACGAACTAAATATCTAGAGCAGCGGTTCTCAACTTATGGTACGCGAGACATGACTAGTAGTACTCGTTTAATCATGACTTTCTATTTGTATACAAAGCATAGTTTTGTTGGTGGCACTAAAATTTTTGAATTTTGATTTTGATGGTACGCATTTATGAAAAGGTTAAGAACCACTGATCTAGAGCATCCGTATTGTAGGCGATCATTTCATTTAATCCTAGTTACATGCCTGCTCATTTTGAGGTTTTTCTGTAATCTTGTTACAGGATAGTAGCCATTCAAAAAAGTTATTTGAAATCTATGAATGATATAATTATCTAAAAGTTTATTTCTTTTGGAAATAATATGGCCATAACATTATTTTCTATCAGTAAAAGCTTAACCTATAGTAAGGATAGAGATTTTTTTATCGGTTCTTGACAAAAATCGTACACATTATATAAGAAGTGATGTGCGCCCAGATTGATTTCCTCGTCGTTTATCAAAATATTTAAATAAATCAGTTAGATAATTATTAATTTATTCTAGCATTTTCTTTTAAACTGCATTGTATTGTATTGTATTGTATTGTGCCTTATCAATATATAAAATAGCAAGTATTTTAACTTTATGAAAAAATAATTTGAATTATAAGTGTCTTTTTTTTTGTCATGTCGAGTTTCTTTCCAGGAAATTTTTCTGTTTTCAATTTGATACGAGTGTCACATTCAACCTATCAAACAATTCAACTTAGCAAATTTTAGGTAAACTTTATAGCCAGAACCAGTGGCGTAACTGACGGTCAGCAGACCCCGCGACGCGGGGGGCCCTGAGCTTCGTGGGGCCCCAACTCATCCCGAAGAAGAAAAATCTAAAACCCAAACAAACAATCCCCAATAACCTCGATTTTTAACGCAGAACAGTTAAACCTATTTAACGCTGGGCGTCGGCGTTCGTTACCTAGAACTCTAAAACTTAGCGCTAATTTTCAATTTATGTGTTGTTTTCACATACATTTTGTATGTTTCCGGATGCAGCGATTGTTTGATTAAAGTGCTACAGTACGTGTAATGCAGTGCTCTCGAAAGTGGCAAGCTACCACAAACTAAGCTGTATACATCTGTACGATACAAGTTCAAAATCTTATAACATAGAACAAGTAAATCAAATTATGCGTATCTTTTGTTAGAATGTAATCATGTGTTTACTGGTGATTTTAAAATTTTACATAATTCGACCAAAGAAAAAAATATTAGATTTATCAGAAACAATAGAAATCAATAAATTAAGAGATTCTGGTCGTTTACTTAATTGTTTAGATTTGAAATTCAAATCTAATTGACAACCAGAGGAAAATTATTTAAATTTTGAATAACTCTCCTCTGTTGAACTTTATAATATTTGTGTTAGAGATTGATGTTACGATATACTTACAAGTTAACCATAGCAGTGTTAAGCCAAATGTTTTAGTTTGTAAGCTTCTACGTCTGAGGAAGTACGATGTACCGAAACAGCTGTGACATATTGAAAATAAAATTGAGAAGATTTGAATTAATAAAATAGACGTTTATTTTGTTAATTGTTTCCATTTATTGTTTTTCGCTAAAAGTGAAAATATGAAACGTGCATATCCAAGTGGAGCGCAAAAGGGCAAAGAAAAGAAAGCGAAAGAAAATTAAACAAAGAAATATTGTCATAAACAGACTTCGTGGATCAATAAGCCTGATAGGGCTCGGGGTAGGTTTAGTTTAAGGACATGTACTGTACATTCTCTAAAATACGATATCAGCTCACCTTTAAAGCTTTTAAAAATGATCGAAAAAATATTTTGATGAATATTTGCATCAACCTGGCAGAGTGCATTGAAGGCTGCGTTACATGAACCACCTGCAAGTTCCATTACATGTTATTACTATACAAGACCACTTTAAAATATGTGGTAGAGCGGAACTAAGCTGCTGTTAATTATATTTCTGTTGTGGAATAGATTCGACTTCGTAATTTTTGAATTTCGCGCATTCCATCTTACACTTACATTCTCTCATATATAAGATAATTGTGGGGAAACGGACACCATTTAAGGAAGTTAGTAATATTTAGGATATTAAAATTGTTACTGCATATTAGAAATATATTATATATTGTATACATATGTACTTATTTTTCGCCAAACGAATCCATTGAAATCTTAAAGCAACTTGTAATTAAGCTTAAAAACTTTATCAGGCAAGACGAGATTTTCATTTAAAGTCGCCATGAAGTAATATTTTTG
>WUQG02169102.1:0-23052 GCA_011317285.2 Androctonus mauritanicus
ATAGCCTACTCGACTTACGACCAATTCGTGTTACGACCGGTCTGTCGGAACCGATTGTGGTCGTAAGTCGAGAACTAACTGTACTTTAATACTCTCTTAAGTTTAAAATGTTAATATATCATAATGAAAAAAATTATTCTTTAAAATAAAAATGAATCTGTGTTAAAATTAAACCAACATAATCTATATTCTCTAATAATGCAATTATAAATTTTTTATCACTAAATGAAATACTGTATATCTTAACTACTTTATTTAGAAATTTGCATTTTTAAGTATTGCATTTATTTAACTAAGAATATAATTTGTCATACTTTATTTATAGTTTCTCTCCAAAGTCTTGATCTTAAAGTGAAACGTATTTCATCATCTGCTGTAAAATTTTTCACAGTACAATTGATTCTTGTACAATAATAATTACCACATATCTAAAAATAAAACATAGTATTTAGTTGGATATAAAACAAGTATATCAGTTGAAATAAGTTTAACACTTACAAATTCCTTTTGCAAATCAGAAATTTCTCTGCGTTGTCTCTGAGATAAACGTGATTGGCTCTTTTTCTCACCTAAATTGGTAGCATTATATTGTTCTTGTTTTCTTGGTTTTTCTTCAAGCTAATTTATTACCAATATTAATAAATCAGTTTAAATTTTAACTCTAATATTCAAGATACAAAATAATTTATTACCTTTAATGATAATTGATTAATATCCTTTTCGTTTATTTCGCATTTTGTTTGTTTCCCTTTAATTTCAGGTTTTGATGTAAGATATAACAGAAATTCTTTATTTGAAGTATATGTTGGCCATAATATATATATTTTTGCTTCTTCAATATAACTTGGACCTTTATTTCTGACCTAGTAGTATTCAAAATTAATTCAAATTTAAATTATTATATAAATAATTTTAAAAATTAAAATATTTATGTAAAAATACCAGATAAATGTGTTCAACTTCAGGACCAATATCTGATTCTGAAAGTTTCTTTTCAGGAATTGGATCTGACTTATTATGAGGAACAATTTCAGGATCTGAAGCACTAGAAAAATAATTAAACTCATAATTTAACTCTTTCTTTTCATTTATTTATGTATTGTATACATGGATAAAATTCACATTATATTAAATATTTACCCACTAATTGTAAATTCAGCTTTAATTTCAACTGGAAGATATACCTCTTGATGATTATCAAAAATACGATCTTGTGATTCATTATTTGTGCTGAATTTAAAAACATTTTTGATTCAAATATTTTTGACAATATATTTTGAATATAGAGTTAAACTTATCCTACCTGTTCACAATAAAATCAAACTTAAATACTTCTATAAAGTTAATCATTTTTTTTGCTCTAAATAATACTTTAAAATTCAACTGAAAAATATTTTTTTTTGATGTATAAAAATATATTAGAATATAAATTAAAATTTTTAAATTTTATACTTACTGTTTTATTCATTGGTAGAGGATTTCCAATTTCACATTCTAAATTGTTGATTCCAGTTGTGGGTTCAGCACCAGAACATGTTATAGGATAATCATGCTTTAAAAGGAAAAATATATGTGTGTTTATTAAATGAATCAATAAAATTTATTGGCTTTGGTCAGAGAATTTTATAAATTAAAAAAAAAATTATTTACAATTAAACTGATTTATTTAGATTAAATCATATATCTTTAAATAGCATATTGTATTTTAATTATAATTACAATATATTGTATTTAAAATAAACAATGTTGCAAAATTTTATAAAAAATATTGAACTTACAAGTTTACTTTTGTCAATGTTAATATAATGAATATCAAGAGGCATATTTAAATACATATAGGCTTCAAAAGCATCCTCTCCAGCATTAGAAATAGTTACATCTAATTCAATTCTTTCTGTACTTCCAATGAAATATTTTTTCATATTTCTATAATTAAAACTCAATTAAGAAAATAAAAAACATAATTAAATTCTAATCTCAAATCAATTCCTCTACTTACGGTATAATATCTAATTGTAAATCTGGAATACAGATGTCATTATTTTTACAGTTTTTCTGAATAGGTACCTAAAAAAACATTTTTATTTAAATTCTCTAGAAAATTTAGTTAAAAGTTTTATTATATAATTTACCTCCTTAACAATTTCAACCAATCCATCTTGGTCTAAAATTGGCTTTAACCTCTGAACCGTAGGATAATGATCAATTAAATGAAGTTTCAGAAAAACACTTATGGAAGTTAATTTATCTCTAATATTATTCTATAATAGATAAATTAATTTTATTATGACATAAAATAAAACAAATTAAAGATTAAACAGTAAATTTACCTCAATATAAATATATGTTTCAGTACAGTAAGAAGAATCCTTATTTAAATATATAGATGTATTCTTTTCGTTTTCAGATGGATCATCAAGGAAAAATGCTCGAGGTGGATCCTTTTCAGAATCCAATTTTATTTCATAGATGAATTCTTATAGATTAAAAATAAATTATTTGGTTTCTTATGATAAAAGTACAATTATTTAACAATTTATAATTATAAAAATATATGAACTTACCTTGTTTTGAATCTACATCTTTTCCTGAATATTCCAAGCAGAGAGAAGCAGAGAAACTAGAAAAATTTCAATAGAAATTTTTATCATTTGATACTATACAGTAATAGTGATTCATCTAAAATTAGATCTGAATATCTTGAAACAGAAAAATTGAATTCTTGAATGTTTGGATTTTTAATCACAGTTAACAAGTAAATATTGTATACTATACTAGATTTCAAAACTTTCTTTAAGACATTTCTGATTTGTATTAATCCCCATTGATTATTTAATATAATAAATTACTTAAAACTATAAAATGCATTTTATATTTTCTCAAATCTTGGTATTCAATTTTAAAATTTTATTCAGTTACAAATATTTAATAAAAAGAATTATAATCATCAATAAATCAATATAAAATTTGCTTAGCTTTATTTTTAATAATATATATGGAAAAAAAAATTGAAAAAACTAATATGTACTAATATATTATAATATAGCATTTTTGAAAATAATAGTAATAATATATTTTGTACATACTGTATTAGTAAAAAATAATTTTTTTCTGATATGAACAGAAGCAAAAGTATAAAAAAATTAAATCTGTATATTTTTATGAACAGAATAATAGTATATACTTTAGATCAGCAATTCTCAACCAATGGCACTTGTACAGCTGGTGGTATGCAAGACATGACTAGTAGATATATGTAAAATCTTGAAGCATATTTTTGTTGGTAGTACTGAAATTTTTTAATTTTGAGTTTGGTGATATGCATTTATGAAAAGATTGAGAACTACTGCTTTAGATGAATCATTAAATATGAATTTTTATTTTAAGGTGCTTATAAACATAATTAGCAAACTTCATCAAAACCATTTTAAAAATATAGAAACTTCACTAATTCACTTACCAAGAAACTTGAGTTTTATTTATTATACAGTTCTTCTCTTTGAGATCTATGCTTTCAGCTTTAATATTTAAAGAACCTTTAACAGTAACAATTGGTCTTGATCTGCAAAGATTTTCAATTTTATTCAATATTAAAAAAAATTCTATAAATATATTTATAGAATAATATTTAATATATAAATATTTATTTATTTATGAATTTTTATATATATAAGCAGCAATAGCCAAAATAATTGCATTATTCTACATATATAATAAATTGTAAGAATAAATTGGCAAAGAGTTATCTAAATAATGTAAATGTTGTAAAGATATTTCTCATTCCATTTTATGTTGAATAATTAATGAAAATAATGATTTGATTTTTTTGTCTATTTATAAACATAATATTAAAAATATTGTAAAGACAAAGATATCAAAAATATGGTGATATTGCATAATAAATAGTGTTACTAATAAAATATAATTGTTATATCATATTTCAGTACAGTAAAATTAAAATTAATTTAAAATTATCTTATAATGTAACAATCGTTTGGGCTATCATGGTATATAAATGTGAAAAAATGATACCTGAAATATATAGCTCTGTCTGATTCATATGCTCCCACTAAAAGATCTAAAAATAAAAATACAATTCATTTAATTCAAAGAATGGAACATTTAATAATCTGTACGTTATAATTATTTGGAAGCCAAAGATAACATTGATATAATATCTCTGTGGCTTTATTTCTAATAATGAAAAAAGATGAACACAGATTTATTTATATTTATTATGAAAAGAGTTAAAAATAAAATAAATGAGGACTGCATTATAATCACTGGTTATAACCATCATTTTTGAAAGAATCAAACAGAATATATTTATTTTATCTTTAACTCCTTTCACAATAAATATAAATAAATCCATATTCATCTTTTCCACTATAAGAAGAAACGAAAAACATGCCTAATCTTAATTATGATATATGGGATGACGTTACTTTATTTATAAAGTCAGAATGCATGTGCTTCACTGTTTATTTTGATTACAAATCAAAAATAAACAATAATTGTAATTGTTTTCTTTCATACTGTATTCAGTCAGATTCACTTAGATTATAAATAATTTTTACCTGTATAATTATTGCCATCCAAATCCATTCCTCCTGATAACGAAAACCCGAATGTTCTAATTCTGTCATGTCCGAAATCGCTTGGCATGATAATCTAAACGTGATTTACTTACATTATAAAAAGATAATTGAGAAAATAATTGAATAGAATATAATCCTTACTTGTGAAGGTTTATTTTTAATTCCTTTAGCACTTCCATGATAAATGTAAACAACTCCATGTCCGTTTTTTCCTCCATAAGGAGCAGCTACAGCAATATCTGCGTGACGAAAAAACTTACCATAAATATACCTATATCCGATTATGTTACTTTATTTATACAGTTAAAAGTGCTTTACCTTGATATCTATCTCTGTTTATGTCACCAAGAGAAGTTAGTGCCAAACCAAATCGTCCTTTTGGATCGATGCCATCCAGATGGACCATACTTTTAAATTTGTTCTAAAATTGAAAAAACGAAAATCAGAAAATAAACAGTTATATATATATATCAACATTAAATTAAAAAATCATTTAATTTTAAATTTACATCATCAGTTTGATAAACGATGTAAACTCTTCCTTCTTCATACTTCTTTCCCTTAGCCATAAAATCTGAATGAAGTGGAGCGCCTATGACGATATCATCCAACCTAATGTGATAAACATATATATAAACGTTTGAAGATGATGATGATAATGATTATAAGATAAATAAAAAACTTACTTGTCTCCATTCAAATCGCTTACACACAAGGAATAACCGAAATATTCTCCCACTTGCTCTCCACTGATATTTAATAGATTCTTAAGTTCGGAATTAAACAAAACGATCTAACGAAAATACAAAGAAAAATTTACATATATTTACGCGTTATATACACAAACGTATGTACGTATATATAGATATTTACAATGACAATATAACATTTGATTTTACTTTTCCGGTAATGTTTGCTTTTGGAACTCCTACAACAACATCCGGATCATTATCTCCGGTAAATTCTCCAGTAGCTGTAGAGTAACCTGTTTAAATATTTAAAATGGACATTACAGATCAAAATATCTCGAAACAAAATTTTGAACTTGATAGTTAAATTATTTATATACCAAGATAACTATCATCGTAAGTTTTTGGACTTTCCTTCGTTGCAAATCGATCGCCATCAGAAATAAGATTCTGGGAAAATAACTGACCTGATAAGAAAATAAAATAAAAATTAATAAATGATAAATTTGATCGAATTTTGTTTTTTGTTTAATTTTAGTAGCTGTAGTTCTCATAATCCCAAATTTCATTGCTTACAGAAAAACAGTGGGAAAGCTTACAGTTAATATTTTTTGCAAACAGTAAAACACATACAGAAACTTAAGAAGTCGTAATGGAGTGTAAGAAGCTGTTCACACAAAAGTGATCATCACGATTTTTTAACGTTGTCGTTAATAAAAATTGGTAGGAGATCGTTTATAAGACAAATCAAACTCTTCTCCATATGGTCATAATTCAATCTCTCCTATAGATAAGTAGATAAATACATCTGGATATCATTTATTTAATACTTTTTAGTTGAAATTTGAGCAAATAAGGACATATTCTCATTGTTGATGTATAGGATAAGTTAAGTTAATTTCAAAAACTGAAACCCAGTTTGAGAACACGCTCCATTTTTAGTTCTCTTGTCCCAATTTCTCTTTCTGGGTTATAAATTTTATTCTGAGAAATTTCAAGTTGTAAACTTGGCACACTTAACTTACTACTATAGTTTACAATACCATCTTTGTATTGAAGTTACTTTTGTTCATTTACTTTTACATTTTTAGTTATGTAAACGATGCAAACGTAATCATAAGTGTTTTAATATAGTTTTATATTATTCGATTGAATATACCGAATATGAACAGATATTTTAAAAATAATAATTTTTGAAGAGTTTTACTCAACTTTATTTAATTTCTAAGAATATTATTTGATTTTCCGTGTTTATTTTATTCTTCAGGAGTATTTTTGATAATTTATAACTTTTTGAAGAGTGTTGGACAAATTGTTTACTGCATTTTTCTTATTTATAACTTCTAAAGTCCCTTTCTCAATATAATCAAAAATAATTAGTCTGTTACTATAAATATTTCTTTCATTTTCTGAGGAATAAAAAAAAAAAAATACGGTTTAATTTTATCGCTTATTAATTGTAAAAAAAATGTAATTAAGTTACTCTTTACTTCGATTGTAAACAAATCAACAGAAAAATATTAATGTTTATCGAATTATATAGAGTAAAATATTTTTGAATCGTTTTTTTCTAAAATTTGCAAGTTTGTTCCATAACAAACCTATGACTCATCAAATTTTTAACAATTTCAAGACCATATACTGATTAACATTGTTTAATTATAATTACCAGTATCCTATTTTTGGCAGATTAAAGCCATTCAATAATTGACTCATCCTTTTCTTCTCTAAATTAAAATTAATCAATCAACAATAAAGCATATGACAATTATTAAGTTTTTACTGTCGCTTATTTTTCTTTCTGGCATTGTCAAGAAGTATCTGAAAGTTCAATTATCAACACTACATACGTCAAGGCAAAACTTTACTCTTGTTCTTAATATCATAATGAAGCACATGACAGAATAACGACACATCCAAACACCAGTATCACTATTCAGCTTATACAGAAACACATTTCTGTACAACATCTCTTTTCTTGTCTTTTTTTCCCCTCCCACAAACTAATTGGATAAATGTTGTCATTCTGTCATCTTGATACTGATTTATTGATAGTCCTGATTAGTATCATTAAGTGTCGAAATATATATTTATTTGTTAGGGAAGATTAATAGACACGTGACGAAAATAAATCATTCAGGAATAATCAATAAGTAATACAGAAAAGTTTAAAACTTAAAAAAAAAAAAAAAATTCGTCTTTACCTTGCCAGTACCAACTACCAGGCGCACCGATGTATATCCTGTTTCCATTCTGAAAATAAAAATTTTAGAGGAATTAGACGAATTAAAATAAAAAAAACTGTTACGTAATTGATATATGATATAAATATGAACAAATTTTAAATTGAGAAGACACGCGTAAGATGATCCAGTAATATTTTACTGAAATTACTATTCAACTGTACCTTAGTGACAGCTGCCGAAAAGCCTGCTTGACAAAATCCCTGTTTGTGAGGACCTGAAAAAATAGCTGAAAAGAAAAATAAAATTTGCAGGATAGCACACTCTCTCTATATATAGAAATAACATAAATTCTCTTCAAAGAATTATTAAAATTGTTTATTTGTTTAAATCAAGAAAATAATTAATTAATTAATTAATAATAATTTAATTTATGAGACTGATAACAAATAATTAATTTTTTTATATGTTTACTCTACTTTGTTTACCGTTATACATATAATATAACGATGAAGTAATGAATTTAAATTAATATTACTAAAAAGTTATAAAAAAAAAAATTTATTAGACTTTTATTTATATTTATGAATATATAGTCCATAGTATAATAGATGAAATTTAAAATATTATTAAAAAATTAGAAAAAATCAAAACTTAGAGGAGACTGCAGATATCGCCAGACTTTTGAGAGTTATTGTATTATAAGGCGTATTCGGCAATTCAGAATTCTTAAGAAATCTGAACAATGATCGTTCGGCATTGCGTCGCGTCGCAATGCCGAAACGTCGCGATCGGCAAATCAGACAACTGCGTCGCGTTCGGCAAATCAGACAACTGACGAGTTCTGAACTCAGATCTTCAGACCTTCGTTAGTCACCTCTGCAGTTTCTGATATTGTTCTGAGCAACATGGCGGCGCCCAAGGAATGCTTCCGTTCGGCAATTCCTGGTTAGAATCCGTCAGGCCTCCTTCAGAATTGTTATAAGTCACGTGACTACCTTCAGCAGTTCTAACGTGATGATCTGAATTGCCGAATACGCCTATAAATTTACGGTAGAGTTTTATTTTATGCGTATCATATACACTGAAGTTTATGGAATAAATTAAAAAACAACTAACGATAAAAATGTATTGTTTATAAATTTTATACTATAATTCGGAAAAATTTGATTTATTGTTCGCAATGTTTAGATTATTGGGTCTTTTGAGGAATCAAAATTTAATATGTACAGTATTCGTTACATAGCAGGTAAAGCAGAATCTTATCATAAATTTAATAACTTTTTATCAATGTAATAGTATACGGAAATATAACTAAAAATAAAATATTACTATAAATTTGTTTTATCCTTCGCTTATTTTTCTGTCTTCTGAAACAAAAAGTAAAAACGAACACTAAAACTTGTTTAATTAAATAACAAACATTCATTTTAATTGTTTTTTTTTTCTGCTCTTTTTTTAATTATCTGAAGTAACAAGTAAGCTTATCGCATAAATCTCTGGAAAAAAGAGAACTAGTAGTACTATTTTTTGTGTTTGTACCTAACAAGTAAGTGTTCTTTTCAAGAGATCTGCACACCTTTTTTAGAATAGTGGAGTAGTGTTTCCTCTAGATTTTTTTTTTTTTTCCGCTATAACCATTTCTTATTTATTTATTTTAATCTGCATTCGACGTTCTTCTAAATTTTAAACAATTGAAGAACAGAAAATATTAAGATTTTTTAAAACAGTAACCATTAATTAATTTTAGTATTATTAATGTTAATTATCACATGTTGTTATCTTCAATTACTTATAATATATGGATTATATGCAATTTGGAAACGCTTAATCTATATATAATAATTTTATTCTATAAAATAATAATATAATTTTCGTAAATTAAAGTTTTATCATAATAAAACTTTTTTAATTAGCATATCAATTTTCATCTTCATGCTTCCTTCTCCATAATATAGTAGATTAGAATCTGTAACTTAAAGAGGTCATGAAGACTATTGACTCCTGTCTATCATTTTATATTTATTTATTGTTTTTAAAAAGGAATTAAACATATAAATCAGTAAAATATGTGCTATATTGATCTATATAAATGTAAGAGTGATATAGATGTGGTTTAAACTGATTAAATATTTAAACTAATTAAACTAATCTGTTTTCGAGTTACGAAGTAGTTGTCCTAAATGTTAATTTAAAAAAAAATAGCATAATGAATCCAAAAGCAATATTTACAACAAATAGTCATTAACACACTTTCTTTATATATGAATACTAACTTAATTAAAATTAAAAAAAAAAAAAACTTTAAACGAATGCTCTTGTGTCATGATTTACGATTGCTATTTATTTATTTATTTTTTTTTTAACTTGGCACAGCAGGTGACCCAAAGGAAGTGCGAATTGCACGCGCACAGTACTTTTTTCCTAAAATAGCCATCTGGCATTCATTACAGCCCAAGTTTCCATAATTAAACAGGAATATCTAATAAGGAGCGGCCAGATGTTTCTTTTTTCTTATGCAATTTAAGAGAAACTAAGCCCGGAACTTAGATAAGGTAAGCCATTCTGCCTGACATTCCCTTAACGGGATCCTGGGAAAACAAGCATAATTCCACATTTTTGGATAGCATTTTTTGATACGACTAAGCATTGTGAAATTCCCAGATATCGATAACCACTTGTTGTAACAGGTTTGCTATCTGAACAGAACTAGGGGTGGGCTGGTATTCATCAATTCGTTTTGTAGTAGCCAGTTCAACTCGGAACCTCTTGTCAATAAATCTTTCTTCACCTAATCTGACTTAAAGGAAACGCGTGGCTGAATAAACTTTTACCAATTAATAGTTCTTTTTCTTTTTTGTTTCGACACTTTATGTCGCAGACAAACAAACAAATAACATAGTAAAGTGACAGGATGTCCGCTAAATCAGAAGGAATAGTTTTTTTTATTCGCATTGATTGATGCTCTGTTGCTATACCGATTCGGAAATCTCCAGGGATAAAAGAAAACTGGATACAGTCTTGACGACACGCAGGACTTTCTTCAGCCTAATTGACTATCCACTTTTTCCTCTTGAGAAGGATGTTACTGATTGTTTTGATGGGTGTCTCTAGCTAAATCAGTTTTTCAGTTTTTTTTTTTTCCATTGCAACTTCTCATTTTTTTAACACATGGGTTAACTTTCACATCTGTTCTACGATTACGAAAGGAAATATGGAATGTTTGCTCGAGAATTAGTAAATATTTAATGCAAATTTCTCAGAATTTTTCATTTTTCAATACAAAATTCATTTTGATTTATATTGTTTATATAGGCCACTGAGGTCAAACTTCAAACGAACAGTGAACCGAAACGGAAAATAAAAATAAAAATAAAAATCGCTTTACTCTGAGTTTGGAGGATATCCAAAATAAATCGCTTTTCGCACAGCTGTCGTTTTATTCGTGTTTCAGTTGAACAAGTGTTATAGGTGTCCGTTCGAAGACGGACAGCTTAATATTTTATTAAACGAATACTACTTAAGATCTCGTTTATGTAAACTAATGAAAGAAATAGAAAAAGTTACTTAGATCTGTTGTTATAAATAGCGAGATTATGCAATAACTTTTAGTATTTAACTTTAAATGGTTCTGTTAATTGTTCATTAATCTCCTGAGATATCACTTTCAGAACTTTTTTAAAACATTTAAGAATAACATAGAGGCAGATCTAAGGATAAGTAGATCTAAACAATTGTCTAAGAACGTCTAAAATAGCATAATCTTCAATTTTAATCATAAATATCATATAAAAATATTTCTTCATAATTATTTGTAAGTAATTTTATTTATTTTTTCGCAGAGGAGTGATAAGGGGATACAGAAACATATAACGTCTAAGGGGTTAATAATGCCAACAGTTAAAATCTTCACACTGGTTCTGCATTCTAAGAAAGCTCTGTAATATATATAAAAAATCTGTAAGCCAGTAACTATGGTTAATAGAAAAAATGTCTTAATTGGTTTACATATTAATTTAGAAAAATATATTTAGCAAAATTTCGATACTAATATTAACATAGTCTTATTTTAAAAAAATAAACGTGTAAGTGTGACATAAACGGAAGGACGTTCGCCCGATTTGGCTTGTTTTCAAAAGAAAAATCCTTGGATTGCTATTCCAAGTGTTAATGACTCAAAATGTAACACAAACGTCTACTATGGGGAGAAATTTGACTAAAGTAGCAAAAGTCGAGTTGAACTCTAAAAACTTGTCAATGAAACTAGTATAAAAATGATCATATTCAAAACGACTTTTAAGATTTATTCTATTTTCGATACGACTAACACATAGTATTTTAAACACTGAAATATATATAATAGTGGTACATGTATACGTAAGATTGTATACATGTACCGTATATACAGTAGCCTCCGGAACAAACACTTCCTTTATTTTATTTCAGTGCAGATCTACAACAAAAATAAATCCCAACTTTTATCAAACTAAACAAAAGTTGTCGGTATAACAGTTGCACCAGAAAGAGAAACTCTTTTTTTTTTTTTTATTTAAATAAAGTATACTGTATTACTAAATTTACAGGCAAAACATTTCCCTGTAAAAAAAAAGAAAGAAAAAGTCAATTAAGGGCTCGGTAAGTGTTTACTATAACGAGAGGCAGACTAGTAAATATTTGGAGGTTAATAATAAACCAGACACACTCACTACACGAAAAAGAATTACGAAAGGCTTCTACTCACGATCTCTACAAGGTGAATACTTTTTCGGAGAAGAAAATGTAGAATCTAACGTCCAGCATACACCTACGGGTTCCCTCTTCACTAGGTTTCCTCCGTAGTAAACATACCTTGGTGCACATGCCTGCATATAAATATAATTTTTATTTTTATATATATTAAATCAAAGTTAAAAATTGGTCACGCATTAAAAAGTTATTATATGACTAAAATCACGAGTCAGTGTTTCCGGTTAGACATCTTATTTACGTCATACCAGTGCCCGAAATAGAAAAAAAATTGATAAAGATACGCATGTTTTTTGAATAAATTTATTAAAAAGAAGCTGCCATGAAAATTTCACGCGTTTTTAAAATCGAAAGATTAAAAATCAATGAATCGCATGCGACTTTGAATTTTAAGTTAAAGAGAAGATAAAATGGTAAGCTACCTGCTGGTGGAAGACATGTCGCGACGCATGCGACAGCGCGGCGTTGCCTATATAGAAACTTTTTTAATAAATATGTATCGATTGACATGAATTTTTAAATCAAAGATTCGTGTTATGGTGTTAATCGATCTCTACATCGTGTTCTGCGGGCTCATCTATATATATATATATACATTAAAAAAGCCTGCTATATAGCCGCATCAGTGTGCGATGCGAAACGTCTACCACCAGCAACTAATTTACCATTTAGCCAGTAATTTTAGAATTATGATAGTTGCACCAAGAAAAAGGTGACATAGATAGTCCGTGCCATCTTTCTATTTAAATTTTATATACACGAATTAAATTTTTTAAATAATTATAATAATTTTAAAATAAAATTCCAGTAATTACCGCAATAATTCCATTTTCTCCCGACGTTTGGACGGTAGCTCCAAACCATTGATGCGATTTATTTTCCGTGCGAAGACTTCTGTCGCTAAAATCTATTTTTTCCGATCCTGAAATATAATTTTTTGCATAAAATACTTTTTCGTTTATAAAAAACAAACAAAAAAAATTGTAATTTATTGTATGTTAGGAAAAAAATCTGAAGTATAAGTTGTATGTACCCTATGGCTCGCTTCAGACAGGAAAGGCATTGTCACTATTTTCTACGCTTCGTCAACTAACTGGATCCATGTAGGAAACTGTGACGAAGACGATATTTTTGCCAGTATTAATGGCAAACTTCCAAGGGACAAAACTACACTTCAGCTACTACTAATGTTAGACATTAAGTTATAGAAACTTTTTTTTTTATTATTGCTAAAGTACAGTATTTAGGGAGTAAGAAGTGTGTGAATTTTTTAAAGTATGCATTAAGTTACAGATGCAATTAACCGATTTATGAGGAGCAGTATAAATCAAACTAATGAATGCTACATTGGTTATAAAATACAGGAACTTGTTTATTTATAAAAAATAGAAAAATTAACTACAAATTTCAGTTCAAATAAAGAGACCGGAAGCAAACTTCAAGAACCTCAGAATAGTTTTATTATATAAAAGTTAATTTTGTCGTGATTCCTTACATCATTTTTCTATGATTTATCGTATGGAAATGATGACATCATTTACCTGTTTGATCGAAAGGGAGTTGTAAGCACCTGCTATGACTATCAGGTTCACACCCGTACACTGCACCTCCTTCAACAACATCAGGCTGATTCGTTTGAGCTTTCGGCGCGCCGATGATCAACCTAGAAGAGAAATTTTATATGTTAAAATACACAAATTCCTATTATTTACTCGTTGGACTCGATATACGTAAATATTTTTATCAGTCTTAAACGGTTTGATTTTGAATAAATACTGTATTTCCCCTACAGGAAATAACCTGCTGGAGACAGGAAGTTATTAAAGGAACCATCTGGAATCAGTTCCCTAGATTTTTCTCATGGAAAATGCCATTATTGAATCCTTAAAAAGATATTAAAGGACTTTAACCTATCGAATACTCACAATCGACCTTCGAAACGATCACGTTTCGGTGTTTAAAAAAATTACGAAAAAAAAAAAGAGAATATTTTCAGTTTTGAGACAATGAACGGAATTATCAACCGGATTTTTCGATCAGATAATGATCGAAACATGTCAAGAAAGATACTTTTTTCTATTCACAAATCATATCAAAAGTTGAAGAATTTTTTAAATTAAAATAAAAATAATTAAGATTGAGAATTTTTTTGAGAAAAGAATTTATTAATACTTAAGATAATTTATTATTATTTTTTAAATTCTTCTTTAATAATATTTTTTCAAGCAGAAATATATAATCAGAACACACAAGTAGCAACACAGTAGTTGGTTTAACGCCATTAGTATAATCAGAGTATAAGACTAGACATTTAATTGGACAATGAATAATTTATGTTCCTCATACGTCTTTTTGACTCTAATGAGACTCAATGATGGAATAAATACATTCCTAATGTTCTTTACAAACTTAAACATATACAAATAAAGTCCATTTTGTTGCATTTTACGGAATTTATTGCTAGAAACATCCGCAAATTTTAAAAAGAGGGATTACAGGATTCTATTTCCTAAATTGACAAAAAAAAAATTTTTTTTTTCAAATTAATAATTCAAAAATTTAATTTTTATGAGGTTATTTTGCAATTAATTCTTTTCGCAGAAATGAATTCGCATTTTGTAAAATTCTTATAAATTAGATTTAAGAGGCGATTAACGTTAAAGCAAACCTGGATCAATGTTATAATCTCCGATATTATTTATGCAAGGAAATACTTTATATCGGGATTATATTCTTTTGAAAACAATTTACCACTTCCTGAAATGATTTTAAAACTAAATCCAATGCTTAGGATTTTCCGAGAACGATCGAACCGTTTGGGGTCGAAGCGTAAATCACAACAGTTGCTCCTTGTTGTCGGCATTTTGCCCATTTCCTTTACCAGTTGGACGTCATTAAGGATTTAGAAGTCCAGACCGGAAACGGTAACAGCTTCTCCTGTAATCAATCACGTGTTTTATTGTATCTCTGCCTTTTTCTTCTGTTTAAGAAACACTTAATAAGTAGGCCTATATACAGTTAACGCCAAACGTTTGGAGGTAATTACAATCACTTTTAACTGTCATTTAAAATAGAATTAATATCAATTTCTGTAAAGAAATTGCGTAGGAAATAATAATTTAAGGAAGGAAATCTATATTTCCTTTCTAGAACATCGAAATGATGAGTTAAAAAAAAAGAATACACGAATTCTTAAAACTTAACTAAATAATAAACAAGTTCTAGAAAACAGGATAATAAACAAGCCGTATTTTTTCCTCGACGACATTTTTACGACTTTTTAAACAGAATTTTAATTTTATGATAACGTTTCACACCATCGCTGATTATTTTTAAATGATAAAAATGGAGTATTAAAAAAAATAACTTTAAAATAATATAAACCGAATGCTTAGAAGACGCTTTCATATCTTATCCAGATTTGTTTCTAAAAATGGTACGGAAAAATGAAAGATCTTGGTTTTCTGCAGAGGAAAGACAGACAGACAAACTCAAAGAACTATAAAGAAAAAAAAAAAAAAGAGTACTGTTCATCACTCGTCGACCCTATACGGTAATCCATCATATGAAATAGAAACATGGGGCCATGTTTTGTTTTCCCTTCTGTATGCACAGCTGAAGCGATTATCTTTGGTTATTTCTATCTTTTCTCCCTTCAGATATGTAAAAATGTCAAAGAAGGTGACTCTATTAAAGAAAGGAAAGTTACCAGCTCTTCTCGAATCTAAATTTTTTTGTTTAATAATCTCCAATCTGAAAATATAATAACGTTTATGTCTTATGTATTACGATATTTTTTAGAAAATTTTATGGCTTAAACTTTCTGATTCTTGTAATTTTTAATAGTTAAATTTTTCTGTAAACTTCGTACATGAAATAAATTTGCTCTGTTTTACTTTTCATGAAATAGGCTATTTTTTCATTGTGATCGTGAAGTTACGATCACCATGAAAAGATCAGAATTACGATCACATGAA
This sequence comes from Androctonus mauritanicus, assembly GCA_011317285.2. Classification (NCBI taxonomy): domain Eukaryota; kingdom Metazoa; phylum Arthropoda; class Arachnida; order Scorpiones; family Buthidae; genus Androctonus; species Androctonus mauritanicus. The sequence goes on from WUQG02169102.1 coordinate 16,194, forward strand.
AAGATTCAGATTTTAAAAAAATACTGCCCGATAAAAATATTCGAAATATCGTCAATAATCAATTGACAATATTTCGAACTATTTTTTCCTACCTAAAAAGATTTTCTTGTTTATGACATGGTTTAATGTTCATGGTCACTTCCTGAGAAGTTAGCTAAAAACCAACAAAGGAGTTTATCATGTTAATGACCTCTACTTGACTTTAGCGTATACTAGAATCCTCTTGAAAATTTTTGAAATTTTGATGAGCTATTCTTGTACATTTTAATAAAAGGAATCGTTTTCGTATAATGATAACAATGATCACTTTTTAGTTGAAAAAAAAATCGCTAAGAGTCAAATAAAAAATTTTATTATATTGCGATTCCGTTTACTTACGAGTTTAGAAAATGAAATTTTATTAAAGTTTAATTACGATATTGTTATCAATAATTACATTTTCATAAATATTACAGCACGAAATAATGACGGAAATTAGAATAATAATAATCAGATTTTTTTCTTCTCGGAAAAAACAATCTGATTGTTTTATTCTAATTTCCGTTATGATTAAATATCTCTTATTATAAAATAATTTTTTTTTTAAATTAAAAATCATTTTAGAATACTTCTATTAATTTGATACATTATTCTAAAAATATTCAAAGATATAAAAGAGAATTTCAATAAATTGCAAAAATAATAATAATAAAGGAGGAATTCTGTAAAAAATTTCTAGAAAAAATTTTTACAGAATTTCTCTAAAAAATTCTGTAAAAAATTTGGAAAAATTTTTACAAATTTTTTATAGAAAATTCTGTAAAAATTTTGTAAAATTTGTAAAAATTTTTTAGAGAAATTTTTACAAATTTCTTTAAAAAATTTTGTAGAATTAAATTTAAATTAAATTTATATATATATAAATTAAATATATAAAAATAATTAATTTTAATTTAATTTATACATATAAAAAATCTAAAATATTCATTAGACTTATATAAAACGTTAAAGTTATGTCTCAGGAAATTGGATTTATTTTTCGAATTGCAAAAATTCTGCTGAATTGTTTTTAAAAAATTTTCAATGCAGTATGCATCTATAAATATTTTCCATAGGTTATTATGTCTGCCATTATATTAATCATTATATTTTGAGGATATATACGGCCCGAAATTTAGTCATAGAATATCTAAATTTCCACCATAAGAATACTGACAATTGATGTCTTGTTTACTGATTATCATGAATTTCGTATCATTCATTCATAAAATAACCGAAACTGAATGAAGCGTATTCATTCACGTGAAATATAAAACATTTTTTTATATTATTTTTTTATATATTGAGATGATAGAAACAAACAAATCTATTTAAAAAATTCCGCTAAAAACTAAAAAAGTAATAAAATAAAACTTTGTTTTTCGATCAAAAAATTTAATCAATGACGAAAACGTTTTTTTGCAATAATCTGTTGAAGGTATTTTAAAACATTTCTACATACCTAGTAAAATATTTTAAATGGAGATATTTGTACTCTTTATAATAAAACAAATTATAGAAAAATTTGAAAGAGGGGATTGCGAAACGAGTGGTCCATATTAGAAAAACTAACAAGAGTAGAAAAGTCGTAAAATAAAAATTATAAACGAAAAATTTCTTGTTGGTGTTTTTTTTTATGGTATCTTTAATCATCAATTGTTTCGCCCCATATACAGTATTCGCATAACCACTTAAAATATTTATTTTCGATTATGAAAACATACAGTGTTGTCTATTTAAAATCGTTATTTAACGTTAATGATATTCATAACGACCATCGCAAAAATAATAAAAAATATATAAGATATATATATATATATTGACGCATACAAAAAGTAACAAACAATGAAAGCAAAAATTTTCACTTGTTCTTTTAAGTATAAAAAAATATTAAATACTGTATATGAATATATAAGATTTCTCGTAATCATTTTTACAGTTACAGGTTAGCTGCAGAAATTTATTTAACCTCATTTTTCCTATTGTTGCCTAAAAGAGGGCATTTATGAATTTTTAACCTTAAAAATTTCTTGTTAAAACATATTACAAACATTGCTTTATATGTTTTCAGTGAATATATTGGGCAAGGTTAAAGTGTTTGTGCAATAGAAATTCCTATTAAGATGCTGTTTATCACCAAAGAAATTTAAAAATCTTCAACCATTTGCTTTTTTTTTTTTTTTATAACTGACAGCATTTAAGTGGATTTCTTCAATGATATTACGCAAAATTAATTATAGCGTAAGAAAGGTTTTCGACGGGTTGTTTGATATCAAATAGGTTACCTGATATAGGCAATCGAAAACGGCACACCCTTCAAGTTGTCCACCAAACCGTTACCAGATGCTAAATCATGGAATAAAAACAGTCACTGCACGTGCTTGTAAACGGTCAGAGAGTCTGTTTTCGTGAACAAGAACCTGAGTAATAAATTCCTTATGGGCACTAAAACTGTAAACAACTTTACTATTTTGTGTTAAGGAATCTTAACAAATAATAATAAACAATTACTTTTATTAAGTCTTCTATCTTTCATTATTAATAAAAAAATAATAATAATAAAAATAAGTAAATTATAAAAATAACTAATGCAATATTCTTTTTTTTATTCAAGTGAAAATTATAATTTTCACTTGAATAAAAAAAAAAAAATAATGAATGAATATTGCATTAGTTATTTTTAATTTCATATATTCATATTTTTTCATTGATTATTTTTTTACTCAAGTGAAAAGTTGAGTAAAAAATGATGAATGAATGAAGCGCGTACTTCAATTGAATGAATTTTTTACTCAAGTGAAAATTATAATTTTCACTTGAGTAAAAAATAATGAATGAAAAAATATGAATGAATGAAATTAAAAATAACTAATGCAATATTCATTCATTATTTTTTTTATTCAAGTGAAAATTATAATTTTTCACTTGAATAAAAAAAAAGTGAAAATTATAATTTTTCACTTGAGTAAAAAATGATGAATGAATGAAGCGCGTACTTCAATTGACTTTTTTCTTTTTATTCACAAGTAAAACATCATTTTAATTTATGTCGTTTCGCGCGATATTCGAAAGCAAATTAATTAAACATTTTGGCCAATAAATGAATTTTTAACGTGTATAATTTGTGCAATTTTTATAATTAGTAATGCAATCAAACGTATTTTTTAACTAACGAGAAATATAATATCGGAAAGATCATCTGGTTTAATTCTAGTAGATACGAATTAAAACATTTTATTATTTTAATAAGCATCGCTATCGAATTAATTACATATAAGTATTCATCACGTGTAAAGAAGAGTACAGTATATACAGTAGTATATTGATTCCCACTTCACCAGCTGTAGACCATATGCTGCACTAACGGTTCCGGGATGATTCTATGGAATGTCTATCATCTCCTATTTGAAGATTGGAAACATCTCGGACATGTGTCAATGTGATTGTAAGGATTTTTTCCGCTGCAGCCACCCCATCACCTGGATGTCTCTTTGCTTTACGGGGATCTCGTGAGATATTAATAGAATTAAACTTACCAACTCTGTCTGTCACTTTTATATTGTGCCACAGAAAATCCGAACATTGAATTTGGTGGACCACGATGAACTGTGGACGTCAAGAGATCGACATTGAAGGCGATCGTAGACGAAACGAATAACAAAAACACAGTCACATCCGACTTTAGTCGGTGACATAGAGACGAAAACATCGTAGTGGAGAGCGGAAACACTCCGCCTTGAACACAGTACGTTCTCTTGACGACTGCACTCCTTAGAACTAGTCAACTTACTGATCTTCCTCTGACGCTCCCTCTGGTGGAGTACAGTTTAAGTCGAAGTCTCGTCTTTCAAAAAGACGATCTTTAAATTGAATCGTTTCCTACTTTCCCATTCACTCTCAAAAGACACTCTCTTCCGCGACTGTTTACAACTCTTCTTTCACTTCAACCCGAAGAGCAGCAAGTTCGAAAATTTTTTTACCCGTTTTCATGCCTCTGCACACCCTTAACCCGCACGTCCGAACTTTTGCACGATTTTTACGAAAATGTTTGCACGCAGTTTAATTAACACGCAATGTACGCCATTGGATTATCTAAAAATAAATCTAGCTGCAATTTTTTTTTAACTCGTTTTCTTTTATTCTCATCCTGTTACCATTTCTGCATCCGGGAGAAGTTGAAATAACAAAAGTTCAGAAGGTTAGACATAACACGAAAATAAAGAAAACTTTATATTTAGATTTAATAAATTGAATGAGCAAGGTCAGTCGATCGGTTTCAGATTTCTGAAAAAAAGATCGTGTGGTTCTTATTACCAGTGTATACGTCTTACGTGCCAATGAGATATATACACGCATTCCCAAGATGAACAGTTTGTGTTCAACTGTTTTTACAAGACGAAAAGTAAGAGTTTACTGTACATTATTTGTGATCTAGAATTATGAATATTTATTAATTTTAATAAATTACTGCTTATAATTCTTAACGTAATCACTTCCCCATAAATAGTAATAGAAGGAAGTGCGTATGATGTAAACGATGACGTAATAAACAGATGACCTATTTTTAAAATTTGAATTTTTATAAATTACTCTGTACTTATGTCAAAAATTCAAATTAAATTCTACAAATTAATTGATATTTGATTTATTACTAGAAATTTACTATTTAATTTTTAATCATTCAATAATATTATTTAGAACTGGAATCAATTTTAGTACAATAATAAGTAGAACATTTTCCTCTTCTGTACTTTCCGTATCTTGCTGCTTGCCTTAATCTCTGTTTATCGCTCAACTTGATGTGTTGGTTCTTCATGATGTTGTAGAAAACACTACCAAAAATAATAAAAGTCAATCCTTAACAAACATTGGATATCATTCTATTGTTCCTATTGAAGCAAATGAATTCATTTTTATTGTATTGTTTTATTTAATTAACAAACCGCGACACTTCCCTCTTGGAAGTGTTATTTAATATAATAAAATTAATGAAGCGTAGGTTACATAATGATGGAGTGGGTGGAGCTGTATAGCAATCTTATAAATATTTAATTGCATGTTAGTTAGTAATACCAAAGTTTTTACATCATCATAGACAAGATGGAAACATTTATGGATAATTAAGCTAAAATAGCAGAAAAAAAAGAAGAGGCTTATCTTTATACTGTGTAATGAATCACATTCTGAGTTTCATGCTAGAAAATTTCATGAATATGACTCATCGATCTTTCAAGTTTACGTTTAATTTTGTAACTCGTAATGAGCAAGCAGTGTAACTCTATCTCAAGCAGCATCCTTCTAAATCAGTATCTAGAAGTATGTTGATTTAGAAGTGTATATATAATATATGTATATACTGTATATATCCTACAGTTAAGATGTATTATGTGTACATATAATAATATAATATAGATACAATATTTATAAATTATACTTACATAGATACAACTTCTTGTTCCAAACGCGGAAATGATGCGCGAGAACTGCTAAATTCGCAAGCTAAACGTTCCAAACAGTGATTTTTTGGGTCTAACAGACCACTGCAACGCAAATAAGAAACCATCAGATCTTCACGGAATACGTTCTCTTCTCCAACTTCAGACAGATATTTTTGAATAGATCTAAGCATATCCAGACGACGATAAAATTCGGATTTTTTATTTGAATCTCTTGCAAAAAATCTTAATGCTCTTTTTCGTCTTCCTGTGGTGAGTGTACCAGGTAGAGAGCTGCTAGCCACCGCCAAAGGCAGCATCACCTGGCTGGCCATTAAAGGTCCGAGTACTGCCAGAAGGGCTAAAGGTATAACTACTGCTAATAGCGCTTTAGTTCCTTGTTTACCTTTACCTAAACCATATCCTCCCTTACTACCACCCAAAATATTAAATCCTCCTCCTCCTCCTCCACCGCTATAACTTCCACCGTAATTCTGCCAAGCTTCTAAATCATTATATGCACTAGCAGAAGGAAAATTATCCCGATTTCCTTTACGTCTTTCTTTCTGTTCCATATCGAATCCATAAGTATGACTTTTAGTCTTGTTGAAAATATATTCAGGGTAATCTAGCAATTAAAAAAAATAGCATCAGATTCTTTGCACAAAACTATTAATTTAAAAACTTTTCTATAACTACTTACCAGCAGAATCATGATAAATAAATTTGTTACTTTCAGGAACGAACTGCCTTACAGTTGCTGCACTATGAATGAAGATGAACAAGAAGATGAAAGCAGAACCGAGCATCATCATTATAGCGATATTCTTCGATATTTAAAATTTGAAATGATACTCCGACTTTTATAAACGTAACAAAAAGCCGACACCCAATATCCTCCATTTGGTTTAACAGTTCAATGAAGGCAATCAAACACTTCTTATTCTTTTCTCACCTGTAAGTCATGACCTGACAAATAGAGCATTATATCACCTATTTTTCGTTCATTTAATAATTTATCCACTTTTAGTTATCAAATAACTATTAGGATCTTTTATGATGCTAAGTCAGTTAACAAATGTATCTTTAATATTATTCATGGAAATTCATTGTCAATTCATATTCCTAACAAATTCTCCAATAATGATCTTATTGAATCAAAATAGAGGAATACATCGCTTTGTGAGGCTTCATTCAGTGCTGACCTCGCTATAGTACGGTTAGTAATTTGAGGAATAGATTTCAATTAGTACGGATTGATTCACTATTATGCGGTTTGGAAAAATTTTGCGCCAAAATGTTCCCAATAAAATACTGTACAGTATAGGCAATAAAACAGTATTTTCACTCAGATTTCTGAAAATTTTATTGCCGATAATTACATTTAATTATCACTGCTTTTATTG
>WUQG02169213.1:0-23051 GCA_011317285.2 Androctonus mauritanicus
ACAAATTTAGACTCGGCGCAGGCTAAAGCAAGTTTCTTGCTTAGTCCCGGTTTAAATTAGTCTTCGTTTATACAACCAGCCCTAAAGGTTTATTAATATTCCGTTTTGTTTTAGAATAACAATCAATGATCATAAAACTTTCATTATGATCATTTGCACTTTTTTTTAACTCTCGCAGATATGAATCCGAAAAAAAAAAAAATGAATGTCCAGCTGCTAGATTTAAATATTTCTTTAAAATAAACTTTTTTTTTGTAATTTATATTTTATTAAAATTATACAGGAGCAACAGTAATTACATACATTTTTAATGGTAGTATTTAAAAGTAGTAATCATTTTAATTTAAAATTATTCACTTGTGTGATGTAACTTTATTGATATTTTTCCTATTTTCAGTTTGTTTTTATACTATTTTATTTATGCGATATACAAAAATCGTTCAGGTTTTTTTTCTTTATCATTTGAACAAATTTTTTGTTTAGATTAATTAAGTAAAAACGATTTTCTTTATGAAATTAGAGTTGGATTTGTGATTTATGAAACTTTTCGATAAGAGAAAATTTTAAATGGTAATTTTAGTTTAAAACGATGAAAATTTTATATAGTTTTAATTATTTTTATCCTCTACAAATTATTTAGCCTTTAAATATTCAGTAATGTTAATAATTCTGTACACGGTTCCTTGGAAATCAAGTTATCAATATGATTAGGAAATAATGGTTGATCTTCATTAAGATTAAATCCTAAATTCAACAATGCATTCCAAGTGATTACATCGATGTATTAGCATAAAATGTTTCTCTTGATGATTGCTAAACAAAAATTAAAGATTATGAATTAAAAAAAAGGCCATCATTTTGATAGACAATCACGAAAGATGTAAATAAGTACTGATAACAATAGAATTCTCGAAGTAAGTATTGTAACAAAAGAGAATGGATTAAATATTTAATATTTCACGTTATTTAAGCTTATAAAACTCGAGTAATCTTATAATTAAAATGTTTATTAATTCATTGGTAGTAGCATCAATCTAGTCGATGCTAAAACAATTACTGTAGTTCATTCCAAACACGAAAATAATTATTGATAATTTTGTATGAGACTAAACCATAATAAAAATAAAGAAATATCAGCAAAAATGTTTGTTTTATTTATTTTTTCACTGAAGGTCAGAATTATAAAATTCTATAATCTTTGTATCTTGACGAAATGGGAGTTACGCTGACATTATTTACTATTCATACAAAAATAATTATGTAAGATGTTTATACCAAAACATATGCTCTTATTCTGTCAAAACAAATAAAATTAAGGCACTTAAAACTGCAGTGAGCAGAACAGAATATGTCCAACAACAATTAACAGCTGTCTGCCGGAGTTATAGAATTATATAGGCTAAATCATAAAAAATGCTAAAATTTGTGTAAGTTCTAAATATAAAATGCTAAAAAAAATTCAAAAATTCCAATAAACAAAGGATGAATTTCTATATTTTATTTTATTTTATTTTTTTGTTGTATTCATCCTCTCACGCTTTTAAAAAGTATTTAGATTTTTAATAGCAAAATATGTATCGTAACATAAGATCCAAATTAATAGTAAAATCGTTGAAAAATTGATTAAATTAATTTCATTATTTATTAATTTTATTTTATAAATTAATAAAATAATTTTCGTGTTTATAGTACTTTATGGCAAAATAAGTAGAAAGTATTTTTGGTATAATATATGCTGGACATTTTTAATCCATTTTTTATTTTCCTTTATAAAAATTCATCCATAACGTAATTTTAAAGTGTGCCTTAATTTATTTGTTTTATTTTTAAATTGCTTAAACACCTATTTTGTCCTTTTATATGGAAGATTAAAGAATAAATAGGGTATGCATTTAAATTTTCGTATTTATTCTAAATTGCTACAATTAAATTCTATCATCTGATCAAAAATAAGCTTATGTATAATTAGCTCTTCTATATTTTAATTAATTAAAAACTAATTGCTTGTAAACTAATTTAATTTACAAGCAATTAGATTTTTCCTGTAAAAGTTTTCGAATTATTTATAAATACGATTTAATACCCATTCACTACAGTTAATAAATTTATCATTACAACTTCCTTTCTTAATTACGCGACAGTAAAAATTATTAACGGTAAAGTTGACAGTTTCTGTGAATGATAAATTCGTGTCCATTCGTAGAAAAATGTTAAAGTCATTTTACCAAGAGAAAATTTCAATGTTAACAGGTTAATGTTCTCTCGTCTCCATAAACATCTAAAAAGCGCTTGTTTATAAGATTGTACCTTAAGTTTAAATGCAATTTTTGGAAATCAATCTTGTCTGCTTTGAGTTGTGAGAAAAATTTGCTAGGAAAGAAAAATTATTTGAAGTAAATAATCGAGAAATTTGTTTTCAAAATGAACATCAAACGCGATTTTCGGGTAAACATCTTTTGTATTTAAAACAGAAACCTTAATAGATCGTTAAAGAGTAAAAATGAAGAATCATTTAGCTTTATTGAACAAAACTATAAGTTAATGTGACGTCATCCTTGTTTATGTCTTTAAAATTAAGATTTAAGTTAAGTGAAAGCAACATTAAAACTTTATTTATAAAAAAAAATATATTACTAGTTTCATTTCATTAAATTTAGCAAAAATTTCGATTTTAAAAAATTATCTGTTTAACATATTTGCAAAAACAGAAATTTGATTTTTTATGGTTTTTTTAAATGCGATATTTGCATATTATGTAAAGTTTACTTATTATATTTTTAAATTACAAGATTTTTTTTTTGTATATAAGCTACGAAGATTCGATATAATAACCTTAAAGTGCAAGAAGATCAAACTGAGATTGGTTTTAGATTGGGAGGTTTCGTGTCGAAATAATTTTATCTCACAGGATTTCGGTAGTTTAAACATTTTTCTACAAATTTTCAACTCGTACCTGTTAAACACAGTAACCAGACAGTTTCTTTTGGTTCAAAACATCCCCAGTAAACAGTATCTAAAAATAATTGTCTGCGGCTCTCTTGCAATTTCTATCGACTAACCTTCAGACATAGATATTCTATCTTTATAAGAGAATGTTCGCAGTCAGGTGCTCTAAAAACATTTCTCAGAACTCATTACAAGAAGGTCAGACAATGTAGACACAAGGTTACCCAAATTTAGTTTAATGTACGGTAAGAAAATGTCTGGATAACCAAGAGTTCTAGCCAAATTCGGATAAATGAATTAGTAATTCCCAGTTAAATTCAAATTCAGCAAGTGCAGAAATATCGAAAACTTTTGCAATATTTCGATAGTTATCGAAAATGCCCAAAATAAGTTGGCGACATTTTATAAAGAACGAAAAACTGAAGTGAGAAATTTCGTTCCGTGAAGGAGAATCTTGTGGAAGATGTATAGCGAAATCGTAACGGGTTTGAAGTATTTTTTGTGTGGTTCGATTGGAGATTTTAAAAATGTTCGACACTTCCGCACTGAAAGAACCTGAATTAAGTCGCCAAGCAGTCTTTCGGGGAAGACTGAACGTTTGGAATAAATCCAAGTCTGCTAAGTGAGTGACATGGGATGGGAGCCAAGTCTCTCTTTCCACACTTCGGGAGAACCAGTCATGTAGGAATGGATGTTCGCCTGACCTCTGATCTCTGTCTGCTTAGGCTGCACGTGGAAAATTTCGGCTTCTTCTGTCTGGCCGTCTGAAGTGTTTCTTCCCGCCATAGCATTTTCCTGTCTTGTAGCCACTCCCTGTCTAACATTGCGAAGGAAATAGCTTTAACACGTGCAGCGCTTACTTGAAACATAAGCCGAGCTTATGGCAAATTCTGTGGATATTTGCGCAAAAACGCATGAAATAAGAATTCCATAAAATATTAAAAATATTCGAACAACTCATTTCCTGTATAAAAACCGACGTTAAATGACATATCGCCTTTACCATAATTTATTAAAAAAAATAAGAATAAAAATTTTCACACTAACTTTTGAGATCATTCACTTATGCATTTTCGTAAGTTAATAAGTTGAATATTATCAAATTAATGTGAAGAGATAAAATTCAGGCCCAGTTAATTATTTAAAATATTTTTTTATTTATTTGAGGACCGAAAACCGACCTAGTTATGCCTAAAATTACTTTATATTTATTTATTTACACAGCAGTTTAATTTATTAAATTTTCGTATTTATTTAAAACAGAATTTTAAAAATTAGAGACCTCTATAAAATTGTTAAACAGTTTTATTCGTTAACGTCAGTAAGAGTAGTAATAATGTAAAAGTTTGACAAAGCCTACCTCTTTCCGTTCGAAGTATATATGAAGTTCGAACCATTGTTCTAACAATATGAGACATGGTCGAACCAGACCAAAGAAGGTCGCAGGTGGCACTCCCAGTCGATCTGTCTTCCTTAACCCTAAAGGCAACGTGGGTGGCACGAGGGGTGGGCTATCCCCTGACCTTGTCGCATTCGCCAGACACACCAACCTGAGGTCCTGTCTGTCGGTTGGGCGACACCATGCACTCCAGTGGGTGGGGCAACTGACTGCCATATATAAAGGGGTGTCTGTCGTGATTACCGGGTTTTCACCATGCAGTTCATGTTCGTATACCTGGGTGTCATCGCGTGGTTAGGTGTAGATGGCAGAACTCTTCAGATATCACCAACTCCTCTGCTGACGATAATCGATCCTTCAGCAGCGGCCAGTTTGGAAGAAGAAGCGACAGCTAATGCTTCTACATCACTTTCCAATACAAGTTTGGCGGATTTGCAGACCGATAACGTTACGCAACGACTTCAACTCAGGTATCGAGAAAGGTAATAAACAATTTAAAAAGTTATTTATTAAAATCAAAAATTTATTTTGGTTGGCTTAAAGAACAAACTTTCTTTAGATTATCCAAAAAAAAAAAAAAAAATTCAAATTTACTTCGAAAAATAATTATGTATCCACCATAAATGTTGGAAACAATAATTATTTTCTCGATTTATATTTAAGAATCTCGTAATACTTAAATTAAGATGTTTTTTAAATAACTCATAAAAAATTCTATCATAAATTTAACATGGCATAGAAATGCGCTTAAGTTTAAAATTTTTAATCGACTTAATATTATTTTATGCTGCAGTAATTATGGAACAATTTATGCATTTATTCGAATTATTAATTAAGCATTTTGTAGTTATTTTAATTAAGAAGAATATATAATAAAAATTCCATTAAAAAAATTTTAAACTTATTTAATATGCGAATTTAAGTTGCATGCAATGCCGTTTTAACGCATGTATAGTCTGATACAACATTCGAATTAATTTGCCTTTTAAGATAACTTTAATCAGATTTAAAAATTATGCATTAAGCATAGTTTTTAAATTCGCATGATGGTTGCATCACTGAACATATAAATTTACAAAACAGCCGATTTTCTCACATTCTTTCTTTTTTTTTCTTTTACATTCAACATATTTTATTTCTTTTATTAATTATAATGCGTTAAAAAAATAGAATAATATTTTAATTTTGTAAAAAAATCATCTTCATAAATATCTAGATCATATATCTCATAATATGATACTGTAGGACTATTTTTATAATTTTATTCGACTTAAGTTATAAAAAACTAGAATTAATTAATAATGATAAGAATTAATTTTTTTTAATATATTTGACTTTGAAATTTTAGAATTTTTTAAGGATTTATGTGCAAAAATATTCCATTTATCTGCATAAAACTTCATTTATATATTTTTCTATACGTGAATGGTATAATTATCGAGTAAAGATGATAACTGATTTAGCTCGTTGACGGTTTTATTTTAAATGAGGAAAAATAAAATAAATATAAAAAAACAAACACAGTATTCTTAATTAAATATTTTATGTTTTTTTTTATTACATAAAAATCTTATAATAATGCGTCATCTTTTACGTCAGAGAAGAGAGATTTCTGCGAAAAGCACTTTAGTTTTTTAATTTTTCTCTTTTTTTCTGTCGTGATTATCACAAGTTTGCCGAAACATTTTCATTGAAATTTTACAACAGGATGTTATCATAGAAATACTTTGAACATAAGTGATTTCTCTTTCTACTCGGATTAATTGTTTATGAATTAAAACACTTCTTAATCTTGAAAGAGCGTAGAGTGTTCGCTTTTGGTTCCTCGTCGATTTTTGTAAAATTAAAGAACGACAGCGGGAATTTCTTTTATGCTTTTCATTTTTTGGAAATTTAATATGAATATAAAATTTGCATTTGAGAATCCACGTTTATTTTTTATTTTTTTTTATTTTCTTCTCTCTCTTTTCATACTTCATCTCGCTGTGTTGCTTAACGCTTCTTTAGTCCTATCCAATTATAGGCACCATATACCGCTGTCCTTGAATTATGTTGAAGGTCTCCATGCTAAAATTAGTCAACCTTTTTCTTCTACGTTCCTTTTTTTACTTTTTTTAATTTTCCCACCCGAAAAAACAACTATTTTGATTTGTTTCGTAAGAGCAACCATAATTCCAAAAGGGATTAAAATTAGAACTTGTAATTTTTATTTTTTCGTTCTTGTTTTATATTTGGGAGGAAAAAACAACAAAAAAATTATCCAAATTTTGGTTTGCTTATTATGCAATCTTGAATGAAATTTTGTAAGAATCGAGTAGATTTGCAAGAGTCGCTTTGCAGATCCACTCAATAGTTATTATTCTATACAGAAAGAACGATAGATTTATCATTTTTAAGAATAAATAATAATTCGGGTAGATAAAAATGAATAAAATAAGACTTCTAGACAATTTTTTATAACATAATCTATTTTATTTGTCACAGAAGTTTACATTCATTGTTCGCTTAAACTCTAGACTTAGACTGTATGATTGATTGATGAAGTTTTTCCTTAACAGATTTCGAGACTAAAATAATGCAAAGAAAATAAATTGTACACATTTATGGATATATAGAAACAGATATACAAAGAAAAATATCTTTTATGTTGTAAAATCGAACGAGTTTTTCACTATTAATCCATCTTAAATAGCTAATGCAATGATTTACTTACCATATTCCTAATTTTAGAGTCGCTATATCGATAATTTAAACGAGTAGAAAATTGTTTAACAAAGTCTATATCTAAGTGATCAATCACTTCGTAAACATCATTAAATTGTTATATTAAAGCAATTTATTGTTTTTTATGTAACAAAATGTTTTATATAACTTAACAAAACTAGTAACTCGCAAAAATTAAACTATGACGGACGTGATCAAACTACCGATGAAATTATACGTTTCGTTCGTTCGAAATTATGGATTTTTATTGGAAAAAAAAAATAAGTATTTTCTTATCTAAGTGATCTGCTGAAAGATGTGTTATTCGAAATAGCATATCCAGAGGCAACAACTCTATTATCCACTTATTGCCGGTAGTGTAGCTGCTAAGATTAATCTTAGGTTGGGTTTGGCCGGCAGCGGGTGAGAAAAAAAATCACACAAAAGCGTATATAATTACGATTCCGAAAACGAGATAACAAAATACATTCGCTGCTCATGAACTGTTTCCATTTAGACACATAATAATTAAACAAATTATCGAAGAGATAATAAATATAGCGAGTATTTTTCTTTCTTCCTCCAAGTATGAAACGATTCCTTGTCAGGTTTTGAATTACCAAGTTGTGCAAAAATAAATAAATAAGAATTATATAATATGAAACGAATGTTTTCTGAAAAAATATACAAAAATATTTCTGTAATTTTTTTAAATATTAAAATTTATGCTTAATTATATTTTACTATGCTCTTTGTTAAGTTGTTCTCTTTCTTCTCTTGGTTATTACCACATTTCGATTATACTTCCATTTTTACGTTTCATTATCACTTATAATTCATATAAATCAAAAAGAAATTATTCTATAGATGTTTAGTAATCTACAGAATTAGAATTTTCTTTTAATCTTTTAAAGAGAGATTGAAAAGAATCAGATTTCTTCATTCTTCTATATGAGATTAGATCGTATAGAAACTACTATTGAAGTTTTTACTAGTCTATAAGTACTTTCTGTACTTATAGGCTTCAGTTTTTACATCTCTATAGATTATTTATTATCTTTTCCAACTTTAATCCTGCATAACTTAATGACCATGATAATCTAACAGTTAATTCGCAACTGTTTCAAACAATTTTATCACAGTATCGTTTCTTGAAGAAACTAGATTTGGTTTTTAAACTAAATAACGGATCTAATTCGGATATAAAATTTATTTTGGAATTGGGAATAAAATAAAATAACTCTTTTTAATTCTCTAACAAATCCTATAGCCTACTGATAAGCCAAATTCTTAAAAAAGTCCATTTTTTTTGTTTTATAATAAAGTTTTTTTAATGTTGCTAATTTAAATATAAAAATAAAAACATTGATTAATCGGTTTTGATTTAAATTTTTATTTAGAAAAATTAGCTTAATACTGCACATGCTAATAGTGTTCAATGTAAATCATATTCATTAGATTATAATTCCTGTTTTATAAAGGATTCAAGGTCAATGTTGAAATTTTTTGTTGTCCTTGATTTTGACGCTTAATTAATCTTGTTTATCTAATAGTTTTTTTAAAAATTGTGAGTTTTTCTTTAAGATTTTTATGATTTTAACCTACTTTTTGAAGAAAGCCGAAGCTTATAAGATTGCGCTGTTGGATATCATATGTTCCGCCAATAACTTTTCAACTAGTTTGTATATTTTCGTGAAATTCAGTAAGAATTAATCCCTGAAGATTTACGATTTTAAAAAATAGTGGACGTTCAAACTCCTGAGATTTCCTCTTAGCAACTTGTTGAAGTTATTTTATAAGTTTTTATGAAATTTAATACCATTGAAGTTGACTTTAACGACATATATTTTCAATCCGCATTTAATCGTTCTAAAATAGCGAATATGTTAAGAAAGTGGGAACTTAGTATTTTACTTGTTTAATAAGAATTAATGATTATTTCTATTAAACAAGTAACGGATAATAATGAGCTATTCACATCATGGGATTTATAAATATATCGAAATCTCAGATTCTAAAAATGAAGTAAAATTATGGAATTTTAAGAAAGCTAAAACATACTTTTAAAAATTTCTGTAATTACAATCAACTTATAGGCATTTTTAATCTTTATAACCGACTACTGTTATGATTTTATTCCCTCTTTTGTTAGTTTTATGCGATTGAATTCAACGTATTATTACTGATAACTGTGATTAAATTCTATAAGAAATAAATCTAGGAAAGAAGCAACAAAAAATAGCATCATAATGCGACAAAACTAACAAAATTTAATGCAATCATTCGTCGGCCTTGCTAAATCATTGCATTTTTCTCTATTCTACCATAAATAAAGCAGAAAAGATGCAAAATTAACGCATTTAAAATGTGTATTTAAATGGAATAATCAAAATTCATTTCATTAATCTATTTTTCTGTCTACCAATGAAAGTTTTACTATATGTTACTTTATTTCATATTAATGATTGCTTCCTCATTGTTCCGTATGCTATTTTTGTCTTATCTGTTGGTTTAATCTCCATTCTGTCTGTTTATTTACAGTGTGGCATCAATCTAATTCTATGTATAAAGATTTTAAATGATTCTTTCTGCTTTTAAAATATTTTAAATTCTTTAATTACTAATGACATCTTTTTATTCGTTATAACTCTTACGAAATGTTAGATATTTTTTGATTATTCAATAGTCATCCACACGTTAAAATTTCGCGATGGAAAACATGGCAGTTGTCTGGTTGGCTGTTTACTCGTTCTGCTTTGACTCTGCACAGTCACTTAATGACTTTGTCAATAAGGTGAATCTGTGAAGAATGAATAAACAGGTGTCTAGACCTGCAGACGAGACAAATATAGACATCGTTCCCTGCCAGGCCATTCTATTTTTTCAACCGTTTTACTTCCTGTCTGCTTCATCCTTCAACTTGTTTTGTGGATCGATGTGCATTGAAGCCATCAATCTTTTCTCATAAATTTAACATCGATATATATTCTCTCGATTAAATTACTAACTATTTTTGATATTAAAAATAATGATAAATTATTTAAAAATATATAAATTTACAAATACACATATATTTTTTTCGGAATTTTATGTTTTAATAATTTGTAAATTTAGATAAATCTAATAATAATATTATGAAAGAATAGAGTGTTTAGTAATCAAGATCTTTATGGAGATATAGAATTTACAGTAAAAAATTTTGCAAACGATTTACTTTTTAATAGGAAGAAGCAAGAGAGACTCTTTCTCATTCAAGCACAGATTCTTCAGAGGTTAGGCATTTCTCGACAACCAAATATCACTTCTCCCCATATTTCAGATGACGAGAGAAGCAGAATGACGCAATTATTTGAAAGAATGCGTCATATGAGGTCTCATATCAATGATATTGATCGACCTCTTCGCCTGTATGCCGAAAGAATGCAGAGTTTTTATCCTTCCTGTTAGTATGCATCTATTTATATTAAATATAGGCCTATATATTTTTTGTACAGTTTTTAAGCTGTAAAATCACTTTTTTGTCCTTTTTTTAGGTACGTTACCGAATAATACAGATAGAAATACGTGGGACAATCAGAATTCGTTTCGCATCTTTTACGACGTAACGGTACCCCGAGCACTTATGAATAACGAAGTAAACATAATGTTGGCAAAATTACGACTTTATAAAATGAATAATTTAGAAGTGAATCCGGAATGTGCCAATTGGGAACAAAACGTATCGGCTTTGCCTCGTTACAATATGCTCGACGTACTCATGCACAGCAGTACAACTTGTGGTTTGAGTGTTTCTATTTTCCAATATATTAAACCCGTTAGAGCTAACAGAAGAGGTGAGTTGTTGAATGCGCCGATTCACAGTTTGCACTTCATTAATTTACGGCGGCATACAAAAAAAAACTTAATAAAAATGTCGCTAATTTTCAGAAAAGAAACGTTTTATCGATTCTCACACGGTTCCTGCCGATTATCGAGGTTGGGTGGAGTTTAATGTGATAACTTCGTTGAGTCAATGGTTAGACAATCCACAGAGAAATTACGGTTTTGATGTCGAGGTAGAAGATGCTTTCGGTAACAGATTAATTCCGAGTCACTATTTCCGGAATGTTAATTGCTCCGATGAATATGGTATGTTTTTACAGTTTGCAATAAACTTTAATGAAAGCACTGTAACAATTTTTGCTTTTCTTTATAACCAGTAATTCGAGATCCTCCCTTCCCCAACATTATGGACATTCATCCGGAAATGGCAGAAAACGAATCTTCTTTATTCGACAACGAAACGTATCCTACTTTAGATCTACAGACTGCAGAATTATCGAGAGAAGAACCAGCAATGCAAGCTGCAGAAAATAATGGTAGAATATTAAGGAAGAGAAGTACTAATTACAATCTTCGTCGTTCCAGATGCCATCGAAAAAAACGTTACGTTACCTTTCGAGGTAAATTCTAACAGATAATAATTTTTTTTATCATAAAAAAACTAAACAAGGACACCATACAGCATTTTTATATTTTAAATTTTAAATTGGTTATCCTCTCATATTATTATTTTAATACAGAATTAGGACTGGATGACATCGTAATTAAACCCGAAGGCTTTCATTTCTCTTATTGTACTGGAAGCTGTAACTCCAAATATCATTACAACAGAGATTATGTTTCAAAGGTGAATGAAATTTTACTCTAATTTATAATTTTAATGCGCGAAATTATTATTATTAAAAAAATATATAAAATTGTACTTACCTATTCTATCAATTCTGCTATTGAAACTCGAGTAATTAATGCTTCAGGATCCGAATTCGCGACTATTTTTTAATTATTCCTTCCATAAATTAAATAACATAACATAATTTTCTTTTTATCCTGATAGAATCCGTGTCAAGCAACAAGTTACGAATCATTAAAAGTTAGTGTTTTGTGGAATTCCGAAGGAGAAGTAAGAAATTCTACACTAGACAACTTCCTAGCATCCGATTGCGGCTGTAGCATCACATAAAAAACTTTAAATAAAACAAACATCTGTTTATAGATAATGTAAATATAAGTAGATGTAAAGCATAGTTATATAACGAAGGATTTTTATTTCATGGGAAGACATTTTTATCTTCAATATTAATCTCACCCAAGTTATCCATTTATGTAAATCCATTAACGCATTCAGCGAATTCATGAATTTCAGGGGAATCTCATTATGGATAAAAAGACCTCTTGAAACTTTAATATATATATAATTAAAAGTTCAAAATTTTATTATGATAAGGAAAATTTTCTTTTCTTCTTTTTTTTTTAAGGAAAACTAAACTTAGGAGTTCTGTAATGGTTTCTGAAAAAGTTTCAAGAGTCTTCGATGCTCATAAATTACTCATAATTGTACAATAAGATAACATATATATAAACTTTCCACAGATTTGCATTTTTTTCATAAATAATTCTATAATTAAAATTATTATATCACAAGTGGGGTGCTTCAGATATAAAGGATTAAGATGCAATTTATATATGTGTATAGTATACTCTCGCTTATCCGTTTGTGAATTATCTGTTCATGATTCTATTTTAATATATAGCCTATATTATTTTCTTTGATTTAGATAATATAATTAAAGAATTTTTTCTAATGAAATTAGAAAAAAAATCTTGAAAACTCTCAAAATCAAACAAAAATGGCAGGCTAGAATAAGTTGTTTTTTATGCATTTTTATTGCATTTATAAAATGCAATAATCAATTATCTGTGCATAATCTCCCATCCGTTAACTCGGATAATTGAGAGTATAATATATATCTATATGTATAAATATTCGTCTAAAATTAATTTTGCTATTCAGAACGTATTTTGTACATTTGTATGATTTTAATTTGGGTTCTTCTGGAAAATAATAATAATGATTATGATAATAATAGTTCATCTCTATTTGTTTTATGTAGACTTTGTTTGGAATAAAATATATATTAAAAAAAAAACTAATCAATTTTTCAATTTTTATTAATATAAAAAGATCGGAAACAGATGGCTCAACGCGAAAAACAGTGATGCTAATTTGAAATCTTCAAAATAAAAAGGAAAAAATAAAAAATAAAGAGAAAATGTTGTCTGGACTAAAAGTTAAAAATAAATGTTTTTCTCTCGAACTCAATAACCTGACTGATAGCTGCCAAAAACTAAGAAGGGTTGCATCCAAATTCTTGCCAAGTAATTACACAATTAAACCCGTATAGAAATTAGATTCTAAACAGAGGGGGAAAATATATATATAATTATACTTCCTGAGTTACATTTCATATTAAATCGGTTATCTACTAAAAAAAAAATTACAATTTTTCTCTGGATCAAACTATTAAAATTCCTTGGGTTCGAATAAAATTCAAATTTAATGCTCTAAATGCAAGTCACGTTCAAAACTCGTTTATTTTGATCGAATAATTTTCTCTCGAACATATTTTCTAATTATATATTGATATAAAGGAATATCGATATTTATTTCGATGCTAAAAACATTTAATCTTAATAAATAAACTTAGATTTTCATGAAAGAAGTTTTAGAGATTCACACAAATTTCGTTAAGCTGCATTTAAATTATACGAATTTACATCTTGCATATATTTAAAATAGTTTGATATTATGATAAAACAAAAAAAAAGCATTTAGACTGTAAATATAATAAAATTCATTATTGTTTTATGTCTGTGAAAACCGCAAGTAGAGCGATATGCAGCTGCCAGTGTCGAGAAAGCATTTCAATGCATCAGGAAATTGCAATCTGTCTTTCTACTTTGGGGAAAAACTGTGCTTAGCAGATTTGGGATCGATCCAGACCCCTAAGGGCCAGTTCTCACTGATTTCTTGTGTTATATCTACGCTAGCTTTCAGATTGGTAAGGCCATTCTTGATAGTGGAAAGAGAATAATGGAATTTGAATCACTTAATGAGGTCCCATCCGACCAGCTTTACTGCGCTTTGGCTATCTGATTATCGTCGTCATAATTTACCTTTTGTGACAAAAAAAATTCATATTTTTACACTTTATATATATATATCAGCGCCATCTGCCAATCAGTTTTAATACTAAATCGAATAATTAAAGAATTTTTTTGGGCGAGTTCGTAGTAATAGGAGAATGGATACATGGCAGCAGAAGATTTTCCTTTCTGATGCAAATGCATTTAAACTGAAGGATATATTAAATTAACTTTAAGATAGCTGATATTCGATGACAAATTTAGTGTATTTTTGTTTAAATTATTATACAGCATTAATATTATCTATTCTTTTTGTTTATTCTTAAGTTAAAAGACGATAAAAAAAAATTCTGTTCTGTAATTCAGTTTAAATCTTATTTATTGCATCAAGAATTTGAGTGAAATTTTGAGCTGTTTATTAATTTATAATGAACTAAGTATAAATTAATTACGACAAATTTAATTTCTTTTTTTTATAATTTTAAGAAGCTTAAAGTGAAGAAATTTAATAAAATTTTAATATTAAACATTTAATTCATTCCTTTTTCATTCGCTATATATAATGTCGCTTAAACAATGTGAATCTAGGAATTACCTAATGGGCAAAGAATTTCGACTTAGGTGAGTCATAAACCATAAGTCCTTAAATTGTCAAGTGGCCGAGAGATATTGACATTGACACAGCATTAGGTG
This sequence comes from Androctonus mauritanicus, assembly GCA_011317285.2. Classification (NCBI taxonomy): domain Eukaryota; kingdom Metazoa; phylum Arthropoda; class Arachnida; order Scorpiones; family Buthidae; genus Androctonus; species Androctonus mauritanicus. The sequence goes on from WUQG02169213.1 coordinate 14,708, forward strand.
GATCTAAGTTTGATCCCCGATTAGATCCTATACTTCTCCAGTAGATTAACACCCTCTTTGCGCTCTCTGATCAGAATTTGTTATCGCTGACGGCCCTGTTGGGGAATTGTTTTATGATAAGTTTTTATTCAGAATGTATCGATTCTTTCATTCATTGCTACTATAATCCATATTATTCTGCTTTATCATCGAAACTGAATGGAAGAATCGTCGACAGCATCGCATGGAAATAACTGACGGTTAACGTCTCCTGTGAGAAACAAGAACGAATTCGTAAAACATATAGATTGATACACATTTTGGTGCCAAATAAGCTAAAAATAGAAGAAAAGTTAAACTAAATAACCAAAATTTTTTCATCCTATACAAAAAAGTATATGCTACAACGATTATTTTAGCAAAAGTTGACATTTTTCTTACTTCTTTAAATTAAAAATTAGGTTTTTATTAAATAGAAAATTTATAGTTTAATGTATAATCTAGATATTATTGTTTGTTATCGTTAAAATTTTCTAATAATTTCCTTTTCTCTTGCCCAACATCCATTGTCTCAATAAGATTGCTTCTTTTTTTTTCTATTCATGTTTTTTTTTTTTTTTTTGCAATCTTTGTCTCATTCTATTTTCCTTTCTTATCTACTTTGCAAGAGTAATTTACAATGGGAATAAATTATTCCATTGTTCTTCTTCATGAGCTGCACACAAACTTGTACCGATATTTGTATCAATTTTCTCCAGTTAATCCAATCTAATTGCCATTCTTTGTCTTAATGCCATAACACGATTCCGGTGATAAAAAAAATTCGAAAACTATTGTTTTAATAGATGCAATTATATATTAATTAAACTTTTTTCAGATTTAAGACATAACTTTTCTCCAATTCAGTTATTGTATTTATAATTTCACTGTTTGTGTGACTATGAGTAGAGATAGTAGTTAGATATTTAAAGAATAATAGAACATGTTTGAAGTTACTAAAATTGACAGATGACACTTTTATCGTGCCATACAATTCAAGATAAATATTGATATAGAAGAAAAGATATGAAAGAAAAAAATACTATTACAATAGAATGATAAATCAATATATAAAACATTTTCAATTGCAATTAATAAATCATGCAAATAAGTTTGCTACTGACGCTTTTTACAGCTAATAATAAATGATTTTGCTCATTTTGCAAGGCAATAGTTAATGTTTATAACAAATTTATTAAAAAAATTTACAGTTTGATGAAGTAAAAATTCAGTATCTTATCAAAAACTATTTAATCTGATATTTTTAAATTGAAACTTCTTTCAAATTTTTATCTTAAATCTCGTTAAATTGTATTAATTTACAACCCGCAGATTCGCGTAACAATCAAAGTTGCATGAAACTTGAAACTATTTTTGCCGTTAATGTTATAATTTCTTTAGATAATTAATCAAGTATTCTTTAAAATGAATATTTCTTTAAGAAATGTTTTCTTACTAAAGTGAATTTGCTTTAGTGCTTAACAATTCTTTAGTTGAGAACTGAATTTTCATACTATTGTATCAACTTATACTAATTGGATATATTCAGAAAGTTAATATTTTTAATTTATGACTGATGCAAACGGATCTTATTTATTTAGACATAATTTTAAATGGTTTATTAAATTTTAATCTAGTTTAAAGCGCTAATTACGATATTAATTTTACAGAAAAATGCTAAACTTTCCTCATATTTATTAATTAAAATAAATCTAAAAATTTTCTAAATAAATACTGTATATAAATAAAACATATAGACTAATAAAATTTTATTCTTATTTTGCAGATTTTTATTTTTGAATCTAGTTTAAAAAAAAATAGATGAATTTAAATTTTTTGATTTTAATATTTTTCAGATTCATTAGTGAATGTAATTCATAAAAGCTTAAGAATTAATAATAAAAATATTTTAAAAATAGTTTGCACTGTTCAATACTTACATTAGGAGTGATAATATCGATGTTTAAATGCTTAAAATAGCATGACAACCACATAAAGTACTGAACGTATTCATCTCTCTCTGCATCTGTAAGCCATCTCGGTTTATTGAAAGAAGGATTTTTACAATCTCAGAAGAAGATTTTACGAAAGAAAAGATTATTAATAAACTAACATTAAATGAAACAAAAAAAAATGTCGCAAATTATCTTTAAAATCTTAATAGTGCAAATAATGACGAGCAAAATGATATAATATGCTACTAACATTTAAAAAGATTGCTGGATTCTAAGCAATAGCCTAAAGGACCTCATCTATTAAGATTACATCTGATAATACGTAAAATAACTTCACATGAAGATGAGAATATGATCGATTAATTGCAAAAATATGAGCTTGTTTTATTAAGAAGCAATTTTTGTACGGAATTTTTGTTTTTTAATAACAAAACTCTGCAAAAAAATTGGAAACCATCGAGTGCGCGGCCATATTGATTATAAAATATATGATTTCTAAATTCAGTTTAATTTACTTCAAATATTTATGCCCATTATAGTTACCATATATAATAGCCTTTAACTCTTGTAACTTTTAATGATCTCACTTAAAAAATCGTCATTAAGAGAAATTTCATCTGATAAAAGTTAATATTTTAACTTATTTGTTGACTTGTAGTACTGTATGCATAGAAGTGCTTTGTCCCTCTTTGTAGTTCAGTCTAGCGCAGATGTTCTTATTGCTTTGGGGTCACCTGATATATATCAGTTAAGCGCCAAAGATGAATAAGCCAGAATTTAGCCCCAAGGTATGTGCCTGTTTGGCTAAACCGGTGCTAAGAGGGTCGGATCATTTTTTTTTTGTGTGTATGTGTGTGTGTCGGAGATTATTTCCCGCCAATTTCACGCTAGTATGGTCACGTGACGTAAGGGTCGTTTGGGAGGAGAGTGGACGACAGCCTAATTATGATGGATCGATATTTCGCCGTCGGTGGCGTCAACTAATGAGACCGTGATGGCATATAAATAAACAATGAATTTTTGTCCGCTTTAATTGGCTGCAAAAACAATGCAGATGATTGGAGATAGCCATTAATAGTGTCTGATTTATAAAGGATTTTTCCCCTCACCACTTCTCGTACGTAAAATAATAAAAGATTTTTTTTGATTGGCTGCGGTCTAAAAAAAGAAGAAACTTCACCAAAGAATATTTATATCATAAAATACATACCTAACAATTTTATTTAATCTATCAGTAAAATAATATTTTAAAAATTTACCATGAAGTTGTATAAATTAAGCGGTAAACTTATGCCAGAGAAAATTATTTTATTAATTTTTAAAAATATGTAGGCCGGCAATAATGATTATTTTTCTCATTAATTTAGCAGAAATATTAACTTTTTACTGAATAAAAATTATCTTAAATTTATTTTATATAATTAAATCAAATTAATTCGAAAAAATAAATTGTTAGGAATTTATCGCAGTGTTTCTTATTTTTACCAACAGATGGCAATCCTCATCCAACTCGGATATGAATTGTTGTTGCCAGTTGGAATGACGTAATCTTACTCGCTTCTTTCTTCATTCATAAACAACATTCGTTGCGTTATTATTCAAGTTTTGTCAATTAGACGGCATTAAATTACGAATAAATAATTAAAGAATTTAATTATCGAAGAAGGAGAGCATTTGAAGATCGCCGCACTTTACATTTTTTAATTATTTTGAAAATTAATTAACTTAACTTCTAATTGATCGTAATTTATTCATTAAACTAAAAATAATAAAACATTGCCATTTTAAGGTTGCGTTTAGACTGTTTTTCCCTCATTGGGTTAGTAATTACAGCCAAACTAATGACTTCCGGGAGGAACGATAAGTTAACACCCGCGACTAGTCACCCGGATACTGCAAGCGCTGATTATCAGTTCGGTAACATGCCTGAATGGTAGCGATAGTCGTGACGCCATTTTATATAATGGAGTTGATGCCCGGCCCACTAGAAGAGTCGTAGATTGAGTGAGCGGGACCTCAGTTGGTGCATTGGCCAACGCGACAAGGTCAGAGAATGGTCCATCCTCTCGCCACCCACGTTGCTTTTGAGTTAAGAAAGAAGATTGACTGCTACCATTTAACCATCTGAGCACATTTAGAACTCCGTATATGGTTGTGGTAAATCAGTTTTTTCTTTTTTTTTTCTTTCTGATGAGCTAATTAAAATGCAATATAAACTGCTGAATTCCGATCATAAATTTAATGACATATTAAAATATCGCGTATCCTGTAACGTTTGGAATAATAGCAGTTTGTTTTTTTTTTTTTAATTTAATCTGAAAGGAAAAAAATGGCCGCTTTTTACAGTTAATATAATTAGCTATCACGAATAAATTTTTATTCCTGAGAAGATTCGTAAGCTTAACTTATTTAGACAATCCATAATATTCTTCGACAGGAAATGTTAAATATTTAAAAATAATAATGATGAAACTTTCGAAACTTACCTAGGAATGAAGATTTCTAGGATTTAAAGATTTAAAAATCAATTTTTTGCCAATTTTCTGAAAGGAAGTTACTTATGAGATCATCACGTCCGTGTGCATGGGCGTGTGTGCACTTTCTAATAATTTTATTTTTTTGTTTGCACTGGATCTAAATCAAATTTATAGTACACGGACAAACTTCTTTTGTTTCGATCTGACATTTTTAAACAAATTTTTTTAATATTCATGTTCTATAAGCCTACTTAAATCGCGTTATATTATAAATGATAGGAGAGAAGGATTCCTGTCATATCATCCTGATCTTTAAACAAAATCAGGAGGCCCTGTCTTGTAGCGTATAGAGAGCTTCCTGGTCTTGAAACAAACTTTATTCAAATATTGAAGAATTAAAAACTAGGTTGATTTTGCATAAAGTATTGCATTATTCATGAATATAAACAAAAATATTCATAAGATAAATAAGAAAATCGATTTCTGTTATATTCTATAAGTTATAGTGTATATTTTCCTATAAAATAAAGGAGAAGTATTTCTAAAGTTTATTAACTTATTTGTTTGTTAAATTTATAAATATTTAATCATAATTAGATGGATTTTATTTGATTTTATTGAAATATCATTAATATGGAAACTCATGCAAATTTTTTCGCAAAATTCTGATGTATGAATATACCGAAAATGTAGAAATGAATACTTAAATGTAAAATTTAGGCAGTACATTTGAGGAAAAATTCGTATATACACGAATATGTATTGTTTTAATAAATTCGTAAAACAAATAGTTGACATTTTATAAGTTAGTCCGATTATTATTTATAAAAAATATTTTTAAAATTTATTTACACTCTTTTCATGTCTAGAAACAATGGTAATAATGTATTTTTCGTACATTTAATAGTAGTTTAATATTTTTTAATTAAATATTATACAAATCTTAAGTTCAACAAGATTAAATAGCTTACTACCAGTTTTAAATGGGTCCTATAATAAAGTTTGTATCAAAAGTTTACATAAGAATACAGCAGTTCAAATTCAATTAATTTTTTAAATTATAAATTTATATTCATCTTTTATATCAATTTGGATGTTAAGATTAAAAAATATCCACATTTTTTTGATAGTTTATTTTATTACACAGCTCTCAAATCATGTAGATCATCTATACAAGTATACTGCATAAAAAGGATCAAGAGTTACAAGATATACCTTTTAAAATGTAAAAAACAAACATTTATATGTAAACAGGTATAAATAATAATTATCTTAACGTGGCCAGTATTTCTTGTAATGTTATTAGTAAATAATAGTAATTTTTTATTCGAAAAATACAAATCACAATTCATTAGTCTATAAGTTAACATATTTTATGTGGATATATCATTGTTTGCTTGAAAAATGGCTGTTAACAACAAAGTAAAGTAACAATAATATCAAATTAAGACAAGAATGATTATTTCATTTTAATGTAAACAATGAAAAGATAATGTATATCATGTGAAAAATTATTAAGAAAATTTATCACAATGATTAAATAATATTCTAATGCAAACAAATGATAAAAATAAATTAATGTGAAATGATGTTAATTTAGTACAATATTTCATTAAAAGTGGGAAAATTATCATAAATTTTCCTTATAGACATCATTAAAAATTAATTACTTTTAGTCTGAAAACTGCTAAAATTGCCTCTTGTGAGCACTCAAAACTGATTATTTTAATTTACTTCGTGCATAAATAATAATTCTAAACGATCTCCTGAAAGTTCACGTCTTTTGTAATTATTAACTGGTTTTGTGCGTGATAATAGAACAATCCACTTAATTAATCATGTTGTTGAACTGTCGTCATCCGTAATTAGATTAAACCTTCTTGAAAGCTTCGTGAAATAAGAATTAGAATACAACGAATTTATCAAATTGTTAAACGCTAAATATTAAAATAAAATCGATTTAGAGGATTAAAAATATATATTATTTTTTGTCTCGTTGCTTAAAATATTTTTATGCTTTTTTTTAACTTGTAGGATGTACAAGAAAGCTGATTCAGGAAGAGCATTTTACGGGTTTCTAGTTACGGATTCCTGACACAAAATCCACATCTCGATTGACATTTACCACATGCTAAGTTGATGGATGAGAGTGGCCAGCGCTGTTTCAACAAATTCCAGACTTATTCAATTGGATTAGCAACTCCCATCGACATTATGTGTTGCTAAATCTATTGTACGCCATCCAAATATCCTGTTGTGTACAGGGCTACAAGCTACTGTATTTTTTTTTTTTTTTTACTAAACCAGTTTACTCGTCGCAACCAACTTAATTTTTTTTCTTGCGAGTAGAAAATCCAGTAGTTCACATAATAAGGAAAACATCTTATTAATTAATTGTTAATCATGTTTAAAATATTATTATTATTAAATAAATTCATTAATTATTGCAAACAAACAAACCTAAACTTGCTGATAGCAATCTGACTGTAAAACGTATCTAATCAGGATGAACTTGAAAATATTTGTACATAGATTAAAATTATACACAATAATAATAATATTATTATGATTTCTATACAATAACTTTTCTATAAAATGATTTCTAACTTAAAAATTAGATTATTATTAAGATATTTCCAGCATAATTCTAGGTGCAACTGAGAAATATCTTGAGTTATTTGAATATTTATAAGTTATAAAATGTTTTAAAGCTTAAAAATTAATCCTTAATAGATGTGCATAGAATAAGCTATTATCGAAATATTTATTTTTTTAATTACTAGTTTTATAATTAAAAAAAATAAATAAATTGGACTGAAGAGGTTCGAAACTTGTGAATGAAGTGCATTTATAGCTGTACAAATGGTATGAAGAATTTATAACTTTGTGTTTGTTAAACTTAGTGTTATTTTGTCGAATTTATAGTTAAAAAATATTAAGCTAAGTTTACTCCATTAGAAAAGATAATCCATCTCTTGGATTTTTAAATTTTAGTATAATATAATGCACGTATATATTTTCTTAGTCTTACAAAATATAGCCTACTTTCCCGAATATATTTTACGTGAAAATATTTCTTCGATAACCAGCTACATAAAATTACAAAATATTTCCTGTTAAAATTTATTTAAATCCTAAATTCAATATTCTTTTCTGATATTCATACATCATCTGAATGAAAGAATTAAAATTCAAACCTTAAATGTACAAATTAACAGAATTCTAAAACATTTTTATGTTTAAAATCCAAAATTTAATTCGTTTATCGAATTAACATATTAAAGTTTTGTATTGCATGCAGTACACGAATTTCAAGTCTTATGATGATTCGGCTAACTTTTTGGAGAATAAAACAAGAGAAATCAACTTTTTCAACTACAGTACAGTAGTTTAATTTTTATATAAAAGGCGCAAATACGCATTTCACAATTAATGAAAAAAATTAAAGTTAAGACTAAAATACTAGTAAACAAATGATGCATTCGATACTTTGGTTCTTTTCTGTTCAATTTGGTTAAAGAATAAAGTTTGGATTTCATATCACCAAAACGTACTGCAGAAACAGATAACAGACACCCAAATGTGATGCCACTTCCTGTTTATAACGTATTGCTCGGCAAATTGTGAGCAGAAAAGTAGAGCACATTTTCAACTTTTTCAAACAAAAAAAGTTGAAAATGTGCTTGACTTTTCTGCTTTCAACTTTTAAGTTTCTGCAGCTCTCACTGTTGCACTTTTAGCCAATCATATGTCTCGCTTGTAGTGATGTTTGCTTGTTATCATGAACTGAAATTTTAAAAATCAAAATGGTGGAAACAATAGATAAGTGGAAGATCAACTTACTCGAAATAATATTCTTAGTCTTGAGAGCGAAGCTTTCAACCAGTCGAGTAT
>WUQG02169324.1:0-23048 GCA_011317285.2 Androctonus mauritanicus
AGACATTTTTTATTTATTTTCATGAGTAGAACCTGCCCTGGAAGTTTGTCGGTGGACTTTGGAAACACCCTGTATATTAAGCATATAAAATGCAGTTTTAAATAATTTTAAATATAAAATTTAAGCGTTAATTCAAATGTTTTTATTCAAAAATTAAAGTCTATTTGTATTTTATCTCCAGGCATCATATAAAGAGTCTTCAAAAGAATTTACAGAAATTTCTTTTCATAATTTGTAAACAAGATTAGCTATTTTAAAGAAATAAAAGCAGCACCACTCTCATTAATGAGTCATCACTGCTTTAAGGCAAAGCAGTTCCAAGTAAAGTTGTGAATTTCTTTTACGCAGATCTTTTTATGATGGTTTAGACCTGGGATTCTACATGACGTAATAAATTGATATCATTTAACATTCTGCATCACTAACATGGCAAACATTCTAAAATAAATAAATTAAATTTATAATATTTATAGAAAAAAAAGGGTTACAAATATACTTTATATAATGTTTTCGATGGAAAAATATATTCACAATATGGAATAATTTTCAAATCATTTTTATAAAAAAAATTGACTATACGTAGAATCATCCTGATCTATCTGAGATACATGCATATTAATTTTGAGAATGATACCTAGTTTCGTTACAAGATGGCGGCCATTTGAAAGAAAAATGGTGACCACTAGAAACATTAAAGCGCCGTATCTTCGAAACCATTTATTGCATGTAAATGATATTATAATTAATTAAAATAATTATATACATACATATTTTATAACAGTGTCTAATATAATTATTTTTATCGCCTGTCTAGCTATCAGGCCGCCCGCAAAATATTTCAAGAACGTCAGACGGTTGGTTCCGCATGAAAATGTCACACTTCAACCCTGGAAGATCCGGATCCAATTCCTGGATTCTATACTTCCAAGACTTTATTAGAAGAAGTCTGGGCCCGGCCCGATGTAATTTATTCTCAATTATTGAAGTAGATCCCATCGTGAGTCTGGCCAACCATTGATGGGCTCCTAATTAGCCCGCAGACTCATATCCTAAGCTCATTCAACAAGCGTAAAGCCTACTAACAAAATAATACAATTTCAAGAACAAAACATTACAGAACATTCAAAGAATGTTCCTGTTATAAGATTAAGGCGATGAAAAAGTTCAAATTTTATACAGTTGAAACTGTCTTTCATGAAAGTTATAATCTTGATAGTTGTTTTTTTAATGCGTATAAAGATAGTTTCCAATAGTAAAAGCTGTTTTTAATTTTTAGATATTAAAATACATTTTAATTTTCTATTATAGAACATTCATAAATCAGTCGCGCTGTTAAGGAAGATGTAGTAAAATTATGACAATATATAATGAAGGGGGAAGTCATGCAAACTGTGACGCCTTGCCGTATAAATAATCAGTTTTAAGTTAAATAAAATCTTTGACTAAAAAACTCTTTAAAGACAGAGAGATTTAAAACTGTAACCATTAAGTGACTTTTTTTATAAAATATAAATTTTTTACCATTGATTATTGTTCGAAAAATAAATACTGTAATGTAATATTTGGAGATACGTTTATTATAAAATGTAGGATATGTATCTAATTATTATCCAGTAGTTTGAAGGTTTTTCTGGAAATTAAAGAATATGGTACCAGTGTAAAATAATTCCGATTTTCTACTATGTTTTTATCTTTACGTAAAATCTAAGAAAAAATTTTAAAGTAGAAAGGAGGTTCTTCAAATTTGTTAAAGGGGGGTCAAACTTGGTGTGACGAAAAATGATGAAGGGGAGGGAAGAGATCAAAACGTGTTCGAAATAGCGTGACGTAATTTATGGATACTCCCTTATCACTGTATAAATTTCAGTGACCGTTCAGACCGAAACCTCATTCTTATAACAGAAAAAGATTGCTTTTCCTGGCAAAAGCCATCAAATTCAAAAGCGTCCTATATTTGATCTTTAAGAATTATTATTATATGCTTTATATTTAAGTAAATAAAACGATATTCTTTATATTTATAAAACATGAAAGAACCAAAATTTCTAATTTAGAATTCCAATTACAATAAATATCAGGTTGTTACTAATTAAATAAAAAATAAAATTTATATCACTTTTAGAAATATTCGTTTTAATTTCTAGGAATATTTATTTTGTAAATGATAAATTGATTTATATATTTTCAGTTTTTATAAATTTATTAACATAGATAAAACTAATTTATTTTTTGAAATGCAATAATTCCCCCTTTCCTTTTTTGCAATATTTCTTGGTAACGAAAACAAAAAACATCATTCTGTAAATTTTTTAAATATTTCTATCCTTCAAAAATATCGTTTATATTATTAAAAGTTTTGTTTTAATAACTGTTAATTTTATTTTACCTATTAGAACGGTTGATACTTGATAGTACTTAACAGTTGGTACCTAACAATTGGTACTTAATGATAGAAGATTTAAGTAAAAAAATCCAAGATCCAGTTCAATCTCAATTGCAAATAAGTTAGATACTCCATTGGGTGCAGCAGCACAATGGCTTTCACTTCAAATGAAAACAAACATGTCTGGAAAAGCTCTAATCGCCTAATTTTCCAGCTTTGTAACCGCTATTTTGAATGATTAAAGATACGGGATTTGATTGTTGGAGAATGTTGAACAGTTCAACAATTATTTGAATATCCTCTATTTTTATATGATTGAAAATAATTTGTTGATTGATATACTATTTAGATGATCTTTAATTATTATACTATTTAGATGATCTTTAATTATTATACTATTTAGATAATTTTAATTATTTGATTTTCCCACTATGTTTGGAGATTCGTAATGTTTAGATGATTAGAATTGAGAGATTAAAAGATGAGGCACCGTGATTACTTTTGATGACAGAGCACCTCTACTGAATTTCATAAATATCTACTAATTTATTTGAAAATTATTAAGTAACACGCAACAAACAGCAATAGAATGATCATCAGATAAGCCTCGTTCCTCCGAGGAGCAAGCTAAAAAATAATACGATACAATAATTTATTATACACTATTTATTCAAATAAACGACGCAGATTTTCAGTTTTCAAATTTCTTGTACTATTTATTATGTTTTTATAATTTTAAACAGCGCCATGTACTAACAATAACCTCTGTATATTGTAGGCCCCTACAGTAATTTAAAAATCCTAACAAATGCGCTTTGCTTATTAGAAGACCTTTTATTCTATATCGATAATTTTGTGCGGCGTTAATTCAAAGGCACTGTAACTTTGAATAAATACGATATATTGATAGTAAAAAAAAGAATATATTGACAATAAAATGAATATATATAATAAACCATATCGTAATTAAAGAAAATAAAAACTAAATTAGACACAGCCACAGCAAAATTAAACACTATTAATTAATATTTTGATTATATCCTGTTCATAAAAAAAATTTTCCAGTTTTTTCTTTCGTTTTTTTCCTCAATTATTACGTATTCTTGCATTAACGAATACCTCATTTGCTATAATTAACTTCCTTTTATCTTCAATAGATTCGTTTCTACCATTATGTTCAAGCGACTTGTCCAGTTTTCCGAACATGTGAATTGAAGTGTAAATAAAGTCGCTAAAAGCTTCTTTCATGATATTTTCAACATTCATCATTCTTCATTAATGTACTTTATTAATCAATTATTTGATTTTAATTTTATGACAAATTTGTGATTTACAGTAATAAAATAAACCGAAAGTCATATTGCGACTATATTAGATAGTAAAGTGGAGATGAGAGATCTTGCAGAAATTCGAACAGATACTTCGCATCTAATCAAATATTTTGATTATATTCTATCTATTTCATGCATTATAAATCTTCAGAATTTATTTCTCGGATACGTGGACGGCTTTCCAGATTAATACAATTGCTAAATTTTACAATCAATATTTAACTTTTGAAATTATTCATATTTATGACTGAAATTATTCAGTTTTCAATTTTAAAACCTCCATCCAATTTAAACCGTGGTCATTTTTTAAAATTATTCGTATGTAAAAAAATTAAATTAAATTTTGGATTTTTGAATATGACTTATTATCTTAAATATATTTTTAGATATATTAAAATCGTTTAAAATGTCTACCTAAGTAAAGAAAAATAATAAAAAAAAAGCAAATTAATCATTCTTTATGCATTCTGAAGAATATTTTCTCCTTTAATTAAATCATTTATAATATAAACAAATATTAAAGAAATTCTTCATAGAATTTAAAATCAAAATTGAAAATATTAGCAAATTTTTAAAGGATTTTTTCTCTTCATTACTGCATTTTTTGTTTCTAAATATGCAAATCGATCATAAAAGATATTTTTAAAAAATATTTCGTCTATATTTCTGTTTATTTTAATGAATAAAATATAATAATTACAAATTAGTTATCGAATAAACTTGAGAGGAAATAGGATGAACTAGATGCGATTTAACTCACGTTTTTCTAAATTGATTTAATATTAAAATTTTAATAGTTGAATGTTTCGAATCTAATATTTTAATAACATTTCGAAAATTAAATGAAAAAATACTGTATAAAATACAAACATCACATAAGTTCAAACTGTGTAAATTTTTGTTTATAAGAAAACAAATTGTAAATATATGCCTGTTTATTTATAAAAGAAAACTGAGACGATTTACTGAATTTCTGAAGCAAATAAAAAAAGAGAATGGTCGCAGTTAACAGAATGATAAAATAATAAGGCGAATGGTTTCTGAAAATAAATGATGCTAAAAATGCATAAAAAACAGTTGTAAAGAACGAAATAATAGGTACCGTATATATTTATTGAATATTGTTTAAGTATCTTAACAATGCAATAGTTACACATTAAATTACCGATTTAAAAGCAGCAAAAACTATATAGGAAAATAAAATTACGAATTACTGCTTCACAATACGAAAGAAGTTTCAATTTTTTAATGGAAAAAAACTATTAATATGACAATTATTTTTATATCCATTTAGAAATAATGTATAAAAATCTCACTAATTTTTGACAAATATTAAATGATAAAATTTTTTAAGAACTTAAGTTGAAAAAAATGAAATAGTCAATTAAGTTTCAATATTCCAAAATTATTGAGATATGAAGAATAAATTTTTAAATTAATATATCCTTACGAATATTTACATTTTCAACATTCATAATTTTATAAATATTTACTAAGAAATCAAAATTTAACATTTTATAAAATTAACTAAATTTTATAATATGGCTTAGAGAGATATAAATGCTGTGGTCTGTCAAATATTTTCAGACTATTGCGGATGTTTAAACCTGATAATCAGCAGAATTGATTCCCTGATTATTTATTCGTCACGAATGCGAATTCCATAAGGACAACACGAATTTAATGATCAATTTACATCTATGATGGGGATTAAAAAGGGATTTTTGATAATAGAATGGATTTTCATATCTTAAACGTGTTTATACTTATTAAAACACACATCATTTTACATAATCGTCTATGATCAAACATCAAAATTATATGTAAAAATTTAACTTTCTGTATAATTTATACATTATAAGATTATTTATGTTACCATCAAAATTCGGAATTTTTTCGTAAGATCATTATTTATGTAAAACCATCAATATGCATTGGGAATTTTGAAAAGTTTCCAGTAAAAACTGAATAGCAGAAAACATTAGAAAAGTTTTCTTCGAACAGAAATATAAATTATTCTTGAACTTTTTCTGTATTAAATTCGGCAAATTAGAAAGAGAAAGATATAAAAACCTAATAACATAACTTTTTAAAAACGAGAAAGATTAAATAGCAAAAAAACTCTAAAGTATATACAATATGTAAAACATATCGTGAAAGAAAATTCTTTCAAATATTAATACGTAAAATTAAATCCTTTAATGTAATGCATTAAATTCTTCACTGTTAAGCAGTAAAGAAGCTTAAATCTTCCTTCAGTTAAGCAGTAAAGAAGATTTAGTCCATTAATGCATTCGTTAATCAAATTAATTCATAAAACTAGTAGATAATACAAGTGCGAAACGTACAAAAATTAGACGAATCTTGTTATTATATAAGATTAAACTTTCAACTATTTTAACGAAAAAAAAAAATACAAATTTAATTGCTTTCCACTAACACAGACAAAAGCAAATTTCAAAACATAACTGCAATGCAACTTACGTACGTTCTAGTTATTAATGTAATAAATATTATTTAAAATTAACAGCGCATAATTAAAAATTTTTTTATAATGAAACGTCTTCCGGGTATCGTATTTTTTTGAGTTTTTAATTGCTTTTGGGATCGCTGCTACGATGCGTTCCGATGCAATATTTACTAACAAAATGCACCTTGGAATATTGCCAGTTGTTTCTTTATGACCGGTTCGTTGTTGGTGCCTTTCGGTCTGTTCGGAATTCCTCTGTTCTATTTCTTAAGATAATATCATTGGCACTCTGCTTTGTAACTTTTAGAACACTGTCAACTTCTTGGCCGACGTCACCAGTTTCATATCTGATGTATTTTATTCTAACAAATTGCATTCGAGAATTTTAATTATAACCGACTCTGCATATAATTTTTTGACCTTAACATGATTAAAGTTAAAAAAAGTCTCGAACGGATAATTCGGATTTTTAAAATTGCATATAACTCTATTTTATTCCACTCAAATGGAATAAAATAGACACATGTTTCAAATTTCAACTGAATTGCATTTGTGGTTGTTTTTGCTGATGATAAAATATATACTGTATATACATATATAAATATATAAGCGTTAGTTTTTCCTTGATTGTTTACCAGCATTTGATATCTCAACAACAACAGAATTACCAATGCTGAAAGATTTTTGAAAAATTTATTTTTCTTCTTGAATATTGTAAATTTATTTTTAAAGTTTCAATTCTCGAAAAAAGTTTTAAGGCATTAAAATATTTTTAGCAGGTTTCTGGGCGCTTTAAATTTATGAACGGTTAAGATAAGCGAAGCTCTATAAAAAAAAATGCACATTTGATAATGTTTCTAAGCATTTAAGCACTTAATAAACTAAAATTCTACCGGAATGATTCTGTTAAATATCGTAATATTTTTAGAATTAACAACATACAAGACGCAATACGTGATATTCTCTCGCCAGAATTCGTTATTGTCGTGTTGCAATGACAGTTTGATGAAGACAACTTCAACTAGCAAAACGGCATACTTATCTCTTAAATATAACATCTAGAGGCGCGATTTCATTCAACAAACAGCGATTAACTCGACAGAAGCTACTAGACAATTTGCACTTTGGAGATCAACTATCCATACTTGGGAGGAGTTGAGGCGTTACCAGATTAGCATATCGCTCTCAGATTTAGTGAAGGAAAGAAAACCATTTGCATGATTTTGCATACCATTATACCTCTGGAGCACGAGAATCAACCATACATGAATTGATTCTGAATGCGAAGCGTAAACCTTTCCGAAAACCTGTCACGGTTATACATGAATTAATAAAATTATTAAAATTTACTTAATCTTTTCTTTGTAAAAAAATTATATTATTGATTGTCACAAAACCACATTTAATATAATAACAACAATTAGAAAGTGAACTATTTAAAGAACATTTCCATAATATATATATTTAATTAAATTTAAATTGTTTCTAGTATGTTTTACAATAACTTTCCCATTATTATTGAATTTTCTCCGTAAATATATACGAGAGAAAAGCACGTTTTATAAACAGGTTTCAAGGAAATAATTTAAAATAAACTATAAATAGAAGTAAGGAGTTCAAGCCACTTATTTAATATCATACCAGATGTTCTAAAGAATATCAGTTCTTAAACCCATGCAGAAAAATAATTTCTTATCATTAATATAACAATACTTATTTTCAAAATTAATTTTATTCGCTCGTAAATATTCATTTGTTTAATGAAGATGAGAATAAATGTTTTCAAACAAACAAAAAATTATATTTGAAGTTTGTTGAAAATTATTTTGCTACTTCATTCCCGTTAGGTTTGTACGAGGAGAGAATTCATTAAGGAATCATAATTATATATTTAGTTTTACGTTAGAAGAGATGAAGTTTCCATTGTTTTTCTTTTTTCTTTTTTTTTTTTTTTAATTATACAATGCTTATATTATTCTTATTTTCAGTTCAATATGCTAATGTGAAAAAATGGGTAACAAATAATATTTTTATCACAGGTGTAGTACAATATATCAGTATAATGAGGTTTTAGGTCTGAAGGCTGATTTTATGAAGCAGCCAAAAAGGTTGACTGCTGATGACAGCTGCCAAAAACTTCTGTCAATTCTCCAGAGGAGTTTTCCGCTGCTTTACTCTCTACCATGCTTTCTTCCACGCGTAGGTAGAAGTTTTGCCGTGTCTAATGCATGCTCTCAGGCTGATTATCACGTTTGCACACAAACTGTAAAAATGGTACCATTTCTATTTATAATAATTAGTACATCTAAACATAGAAGTTTGTATCGTTCTGTGTTATATTTATTATCAAAATATTAAACATTTTTATTAATTTTCTGCGTAAGATCAATGCGAATTAATGAATAAGATCATGTAACTTCAATAAATTCAATTTAAATTTAAATTTTTTTCATTTTTTATTTAATTTTAAGAAAGGCATCATTTTTAAATATGCAAATGAATCCAGTAAAATTAACTTATGTACATTTATTTTCTTTATTGGAAGATATATTTTAATGAATTTACAGAAAACTCGCGATTTATTGCTGAACTCCTTACTTCTAATTAACTAGTACTGTTTATTGATAGACATCTATCTGCTACCAAACGTTACTGAATCTTAAAAAATTTCGGAATAATCAAAAATTATTTAAGAGCGTAATCATCAAAGCAAAAAGTTTTTCCTTACAGCAAGTATCGCATCAACCAATTCCTCCTATAGTTTCTAAATCTAGCCTATACATCTCTGTATTCGCTTCCTCCTACCCATTAGATCTGCTGATTATAGCCTCCATTCTTTAAACATGGCATCACCACTCATTCCTCTCTTAAGTTGTTCCTTTATGGCCTACACCTAAATTTATCGTAATGTCTCTGCCACTAACTCAACATATTACAGTATAATGGAATGAAATTTAATTAAGTCGCAATCCGAATGTTTAATTTATCCAGAATATGAGAGAAATTAAATGTTTTCAAAACTCTAAATTAAAATAAGAAATTAAATATTCAAATTATTTAAATCTCGACGTTTTCTTTACTAATAATGAAAAAACAATATTAGATTCCGGAGAATAATAAAAAAGAATGTTTGTATATATTGATAACGTTAGATATTAATGAGAAATTTGGAAAGCGTTTTTATTTTAACTTCTTTCATTCCAACAAATCGAAATGAAATTCATTAAAAATTGAAGTCTAAATCAGAAATCTTCTAAGAGGATGGCGTTAAACTGCACATTTAAAGAAAAAGATGTCTTAATCGGACATTATTAATTATTTAAAAAAAGATCCGTAGGAATTGTTTTTTTTTCGACTAGATAATGCCTTTAGAGAGAGAACTGGAAGGCTTCGTTGAAATTTCAGATAAGCCTCTTGTGGCATCAGTATTTTGCCAGCTTAAATTGGAAAAAATATCGATTTGAAATTTAACGTTTTTGTGCTTCAGACCAATATTTGATGCGGCAAAACTAACACAGTTAAAAGCTCGGATAAATTCGTTTTTTCTTGAGAAAATATTTTGACATTGTAAAACTGTTTGCCCAGAAGGCTCGCCTCTTAATCTGCACTTGGTATTCCCATAGAATTTCGTTTTACATCGTTAGAGTTGTTTAAACATTCGCAGATCGGATTTCGATAATTGTTTCTTGTCTTTTTTTTTATCTCCCGTTTTTTTCCCTCTCGATCACGAGTAATTAAAAGTACAACCGAACTTTTCTGTCAGTCCTATATTAGAAACAATGCGCTTGATTAACGCTAATCCTGCAGAACTTCTTTACTTTTACCCAATCTGTATCCTGAAAATAATCGTTTTATTTAGCTGAATAAGCTAGAAATCCCTAGAGCATCGTATGTGGATAATGCTTGTAGGATCGACGCGATGATCTTCCTCTAAAAGTTGAGGATCCAACTTCAAGAAATGGACAATAATCTAAGATAGTTTTCCAAATAAAAAAGTTAAATAAAATTTTATACAAGAGGAAATTTAACAGAATGTGCGTTAAAATTTGCATTCTATAAAATATCGAATTTTTATTTTTCTTCCCTCTTGGACTGAACAATCGAAGAGCAATTTTCCAGAAATAAACCATTCTGATTGTAATTATTTGTCTATTAAAGTATTGTGATAGTTCCGGAAAATCTAATTGCTATTTTAATTAACGACATTATATAGTGGAAGTGCAAATAAATGAGAACAACAACAATGAAATCGTAAACAGCTATTATTGCAATTAATAGCGGTTGGTATGCGAAGAAAGACTTCGAAAAATATCAAACTGTTTTAAAGCTGAAAATTTTCGATTCAATATTTCTTTCAAAATTCTACTTTCCCTTCAGTTATTCGATTACGCAAGATTATAATTTAATAATTTTTTGATATATTTACAGTTTGAGCATTAAAACGAGATATACCATAAAGAAAATGCTTTACTTTCTGTTAATTAAATATTTAAATTTCGAAAAATGTCACCCAAACATAATCGCCTATTCGACTTTTGTCCTTATTTTCCCTTCTTCGCTGACCTTTCTTAAGTAAATGCTCCCATTCACGTGACCGGTGGAGATGACGTCATCTGAGCACAGCCAGAGATCGGACGATGCCAATATTTGGAGGAAGAGGAGGACGTGAAGCAAGAACGGTGTATATTGGAAGGATAGGGGTTGGCAGAGACATACAGATCTACGACTTGTGTGCTAAAAATAGTTCAGTTATCTTACGCCGGTAGGGCAAGTTATCGACCAGTCGATTACACTCGAAAATAGTCCTTCAGAACATTTTCCTTCGGTTTTCGCCACATTAAATCGACTTTCTATCAGATTAACTTTATAATTTTTATATTAACAATCAATTTTTAACATCAACAACAACAAGAATTTATTATTAACATGAGAAACGGCTGGGTATACAAATCAAATCACACTTGTACATTCATTAAAACAAAAGAATAAATATGCATAGGCATATTCGTTTTTATTTCAAAAATATATATTTCTAATTTATAATATCATATATAATAGTTGTACACATATATAAAGAGCCATATGACAATTTATTAAGTAATAAAATTGAATTTAAAATATAATAAAAATTATTTATTCGTTTTCGAATTCAACGTTTTTATACGTTAGAAAATAAATAACTCAGAAAATTTTTAAGAAATTGGAAATTTCTATCAACAATAAGAGTTATCTTTAGAAGCATCTATATGTTTCTATCAAAGAACCACCCATACAATCCAAACAACAGATTTCTCTCAGAGGTGCCATATATCAGTGTCTCGATAAACGACAACCACTGTTTACTCCTCTATTCTGCTTAGCACTCCAAACGCAGGAAAAAACTATTCTCCCTAAATACTTTTTCGATTCTTTTTTTTCCATTCTATAACTGCTGAGACTTTTCATTTTTAATCCGTTTTGTCGAAAGATATAGTTATTCAGTCGGGATCCCGATTCGGATTTTCTTGCTTCTAAAAGAAAAGTGGCAGCTTGCCAAAAGAGAATCTCTATTTTTCGTAACAGGTGGTGGATGAACAACACCTAAACTGAAATTCCTTTCATTCCTTATATACATTTAACTTTTTAAAAAATTTAAATCTTAATTAATGAAAAATTAAAAGAAAGTCTGTCAACTGGTGTATTCAAAGCATAATCTCTTTTTTTTAATGCCAAACAGACAGAAGAATTATTTACTTGAAAAATAGTTTTCTTCGGTTACATAAATGGTATTCTAAATGTAGTTCCTCAACTTTTACAATAAATTATTCTATCAGTTGATAAGATATAATCTTACCAACTGACATAGTCATTCATGTGGTAATTAAATATTAGTAAAAAAACTCGGTAAAAGAGAATAAAGGCTAAATTACAAATATTTTTAATAGAGATTGCTTTATTCACTTCTGGATGTGTAATATTTAGGTAAGATTCTAGTTGAGCTACAGCACGGGATCTATAACGATGCAATCAACGGCGATAGGCGCCCGTCGACTCAAAATTAAATTGTTACTTTTTGATTGTACGATAGATTCTTACAAAAACATCATGAAAACCGAGATAGTTTTAGAGTGAATTTTTAATATAATGGAATTATCTATTCGTATTTTAAACATCAGTCGGTGGGCGGCGAATCTTTAGATAGATCCGCGTGCCGTAGCTCAACTAGAATCCTAATATTTAGTTTTACCTGGTAATATTGTTTAATGATAATGATAATAACAATAATAATAATAATAATAATACACAAAATATTAAATAAAGAACCAAACTTACATTAAGGTTTCATCGTTTGGTAACCATTGGTAGATCGCAGCGTCCCCTGCGAATTTAGACTTTTTAGAAGAACTATAATTTAATTTATTATTTTTTTTCTTATTTTTTTAGTTGTTAACGGAAACTGAAACATTTTGACTGTCTCGTAAATCTAAAGGTTAAACCTTCCCAGTGATATCACATTTATAAGAACAGGTTTAGTTTTTTGACCATAAAAAAAAATATATGTATAGATACACATACGGACACATTTTGTTGTTTTTGTACAGTATATAATGATGATAACTGATATAGGCTTATAAAATAATTGTAAAAAATTAAAACTATGAAAATAATATATTACATAGTTTTATTTTGTTAAATAAATTAGTTAGTTTAATTTAAATTTATATTAATTTATAATTTAATAATTGTGAACAATCAAAACCTATACTTAAAAGAAGAGTAAAACATAAAATAAACCGCAAAATAGCTAGCAAAATAGAGAATTAATATATTTATTGAATATAGAGGATGTGGAACAGTTTAAAGTATGTCGTCAAGAACCGGGTTCTACTTGGAATATAATCGCTGCTTTCAAGTACTTTTATCCGCGTGGCTAAGCCATCTGCACTGTGATAAGCTATGATTTATGATTGGTTAAGTTGTGTTCCTGTCGACTGCTAACAAATAACAGATAAAGAATACTCGACTGAGATGTCTTCTTGATAGTTCGAGTGTTTAAAACATTTGGTGTTTTGCATACAATTCAAGTTTGAAGGATCAGAAATCGATTTTAAAAATTCAATATCATCTACCAAACTTAGATTGTTTAAAAATAAAAGTTTACTAAACTGCAATATTTAATAATTTTTTGGAAAAAATGCTTATTTAATTATCATGTTCGTGAAAAACTGTTTTCTAGTTTTTATATCATTTGTTTTGATTTTTTGCAGGCAGTACGTACTTAAAAGTGTTTTAAAAATTTATCAATGTGGCATAGAAAGCGTTCGAATCCTTAATCTATCAGTGAAATATTTTTATTAAAGTTTCTTGGTCTAAATATAAGAGTCGTCTGTATATTTTCAGTTTTCGGTATATTTTTAGCATCCCGGATAGAAGACTCAACCAAAGTAACATTAAGTAAATGGAAATATACGTTCTACGAATACTATCAATAAAATGTCCCGTATCAGTTGGGTTGTTTTCACTCTGCTACCCAATATCATTCTATATATTTAATGGTTGATTCCAATCCATCAAATTCCCTCTTGGTTCGCTCCAGTTCAACAATCTCATTTGTCACCCATGACTCGATTATTGTATTATTCCACTAAAGTCAAAGACAGAGAACTTACATCATACTTCTTTCTAAAGAATTCTTTCTTTATACCATTCATTCAAGTTGAGAAATCGTTTGAAAAAAAGGAATATTCCCCACTTTTTCAGAGTGATATTTATCGTAGATTAGTAAAATTTTCAAAGAAAAAACTTCCTGAACTTATTAAAAGCTCTTAAACATCGCGAACTTTTTTCTGCATCATTGATTTTCGATCACAATTCTCTACAAAAATTTATTTTCTTTAGTAAATTATTTATCATAACAAGCCACGGTTACTATAATAAAGTGATAAATTTAACTTAGCAATTAAATAATAACAATAATAATATTTTGTGCCAGTTTTCGCTGGATTGTTTCTGAACCAAGCTGAAATTATAGCAAAATTTATAAATGTTTGTCGGTATCTAAATAAGATATAACATAAAATTTCTCAGGATAAATGAAAAGTTTTTTCTGTGCAGTTTATGATAGATAAATCTTTAAACGTTCAGCACAACAGCGCAAGGTGATGTTCGCTAATTATATCTTTTATCTATCAAAATAAATTATGGAAAGAAAAGAAAAATAATTTTTGTTTATTTTCACAAAGTATATGAAGCATCTGCGTGGAGCCATTTATATATTAATAAATGAAAATAACTTATCAAAGAAAACAACGCTTTTTTATGCAGCTTACAGTACGCGTATGCGTAACTACTTTCATTTATTCATTAAATTAAATAATTAAACTTTCAAAACACGAAATTATTACAGGAATTCGCGACTAATTAATAAATAATAAATGAGGAGGCGATACATTTAGTTTATTATAGAGATTCGGAGAACAAAATCGACCATCAAATTTGGTGGAATATAAATAGGCTAAAATTTATCTGTTCGGCTCAAAGCCAACATAGTCCTATCCACTTTCATTTTATTTGGAGTCAGATCTTCTGCAATAAGCCTGACTATCAATCGTTTCTAATCCCATTAAAATATTCTCGGTTCCCAGATTTTGAAAATATTGCATTAGCATAAATCATTTAAACATAGCTGTAGTTATTTAAGATTTTTGTAAAAAATAAAAAATAAACACTTTACGCGGAATTATTTACTCTTAGAAATGATTTTCTCATTAATGATCGAAATTTAAAACATCCAATAGAAGTTTGTATTTTGTTGTTTATCATTTTTGTTAACATCGGTTTGACTAACACTCTTCTAAATCGATGATGACTTAGACAAGGTCGTTGAAAGGTCAGCCAGCAACTCTAGGAAACAGAATTTGACTATTGTTCTTACATATTTTATCTTCAATTTTACGTTTATAATTAATTAACATCAGCAACTTTTAATATAATATATCGAAATTAATAAAATTTAGTTAGACTTTTTAAATTTTTTTCAGTTTTTTTTATGTTTAAATATTTATATAAAACAGTTCATTAATCTCAGGAAAAGCTTTTTCGGTTATAGACAAAGTGTTGCTTTTTCCGTGGCAGAAAAAACAAAGGATTTTTCTTTTTTTTGTATGACTAGACAATATGTCAAATAAGAATCAATGGCTGTACAATAGTGACAGCCTTGAGACATTCTTTTCTTCTTATGAATTCGACCTTCTTCCCCCATCAAAACGGCGCCATTGTTTCTAAATTTACGCTCTCATTACCATATGATCTGAATAATATTTACTATACATTAGCTTTCCTTCTCTTAAACAATCTTTGTTATGACTGGTGATGCTCCACTGTTAGAAGGAAAAGAGTCTTTTACAGGGACGCTCTACAACCTATTAAACACTTTTTTTATACACACGACTATAGGAAAATAATAATGTTTAACTCACTTGTTAGAGATATAGAGGTATATATTTTAACTGTCCCGGAGCCATTGCACAAATCCTATTGGGCACTACACATAAAAACAGCTGCGTTTTATTTTACACATTAACAAAATCGTTCGTAAAAATTCGTGAAGTGGAAATAAACAATTTGGAAGGATAAAACAGATATAGACAAAATGTAATTTTTGTATTAAGTCGGTTAGATAAACGACGATTATTATATTTGACGGCATTAAAGAAGATTAACTTATTATCAATATAGGACCAATTCAATTATGTTTTCTTCAGGAAAGATTTATAAAGTTTACAAGAACTATTAATAGAGAAACTATACGAGATAATCTGTTATATTTAAGAAATAAGTATTAAATATCAAATAAAAATTTACAGATTTAAATGGAGCATTTCACAGGAAACGTCATATAAAATTTTTTTTAATGAATTGCTGATGATATAATAGAATGACTATTTTGGGTTACTTTCTCCGCGGGACGGATATTAAATTATGATAAAGTTTGCATTTTTTTAGTTAACCGAGCGAAACGATACGAGTTTCTCTTGCAGAACGATGAGATTTGCACAGTTTTATTTCGCTGAGATGTTACCTTATAAATAACCATGTTAAAAACAGCAATGTTGAGATATATAAGAGATGGGAGGCATTTGTCTTCGTTAGGGGCATTGCGAGTTGTCACTACTTCGCACATTTTAATCCTAATTTTTTTCTGCAAGATGAACGAATTAGATTTTAATCGATACAAGCGACAAATATTCAAACAAATAATTTTTTTAAATGATAAAATGGCATGTTGTTTTAAATTAACTTTTTTTCCCCTCTTTTCTTTTTGCTTTTATTTGAGGTTTAAGAAAAAAAGTAATTTTAATCCTATACTCGATTAATTCAATTTATCTTTCGTTACAAAATTTGGCATCGCTTTCACGTGTCTGTCTGCAGTTAGTAGAAGATTAAGGTTAACAATACTTTCGAGACTTTAATCTAAAGTTGTTTGGGATAAATACTGATTAATCGTATTTAAATTAATTAAATATTTAATTACACAACAAGTTTTTAATAGCTTTACAATAAAACGAATCGATCCGATTAAAGTTAAAGATATGACAAAATTATTCAATATTTTTTTAGAAATTAAACTATTATTATTTTATTTTTATATAATCTAATTAATTATCTTTCTCAGAATAAACTTTAAAAGCATTTTAATTAGTTATCTTAATAAAAACTATGCATTAGACTCGAAATAACAACTGAAAAAGAAACTTGGCATAGCTCTTGTTTAGCAATAAATATGACTCTTCGCGAATAACGAGTATCTGTGCGTGATAAACATAGTAAAAAATGTGTCATATTTTCCAAAAACCGCTGTTTTCTTAAGATTTAAATGCATTTTTCACTATTATCATTTCTCTGAATCATTTTAAAGATCGGTTTCCTTCTTAATGTTATTAAATGACTTAAAAATTCCTTACGATAACGATAATAATTATTTTCGACCGTTTAAAAGCAATATCTGCAATGTAAGTGTCATATTTATTCGATTTTGTGCATTTTTATGTCGTTTTAATGCTTTAAAAATAATTTCCATACAGATTAAATATATGCTTTGAATCTAAAAAATAATAATAATAATATTTGTTAACTTTTAAGTTATCCATGCCAATAAGTGTTGTTACATATTAATTAGCTTTCAATTACTTTCTCATTACAAGTTGATACATTTTGACAGACGTGTGAAGCCGTATCAATCCTACTCTTATCCTATTGATAATACGCAAAATTGAATAAAAGTACTGAGCTAATTTATACAACCGTTTAACCAGTAAATATCATCTGATCAATTTGGATACAGTAAACAGTCGGAAAACAATCAAAAAACTTATAAAAAATTGGTCAAACATAATCAGAAAAGCTAAGAAATGTAACGCGATGTAAAGGAAGCGTACACTCGGTGGTGATGCATGATCTAATGTAAATTATACGGTTCGGTTGTTTCTGATTTTATCGATATCGGAACTCTTCATCTAATTTAGGATATTGATTCATTAGACGACAAAACTTTCCTATATATTACTATTATAACCATAATAATCTACCGAATAGATTTTAGTAAATTCATGTAGCATATAGAGTATATGTCATTTTTTATTGTTATAAAGCCTTATAACGTGAAATTATTTAAGGGTGTTAACTATATTGTTCTAAATTTCCTAGGGATTTTAAAAAATAATCTTGTTACATGAAACTAATTTTTCTATCTGAACGAAATTTCAGAGGTTTCCTTGTTTTTGAATTTTTTTTATTAATACGAACATTCCTTGTTTTTATCAGGTAATATTCGTAAATAAATCGATATTTTTTTCGTAAGACAATAATAATTAGCTGCAAAAATAGCAAAATTCCAAATTCGATAATGAAAAAATTAATGCTAAAAGGTCAAAATTTTCGTCAGCGTTATTATTACAGATGTGCAGAATTTTAAGCTTTCATATTAAACTAATTCTAAACAGTGTAAAGATATATATAGAAATTTAAATAAAATACATCCGAATCTCTCATTTAAACTTTATTTTTTAAAGCAAAAAATAAAATAATTATGATATAACTAATTATCATGATATAAAGAAATTTAAATGATAAAAATAGCAGCGAATCGATTTTTACTGCAAAAACATTATTTATTAATAAATTATTATAGTAATTTTTATTTTTTGATCTTAATTAATTAGAATTTTTTATTTGCAATCGTACATAAAAATAAATCTGAATTTCATATAGTTGGTTGATACGCGTTAAAATCTTTGGCATTCTATATATGTGTAGTCAACCGTTACAATTAATTCTAATCATTTGATGTGCTTCAACAAACTTGTTTCGTGAAAAGTTATAAATTTTTTTAGATTGTATAGGCCACAGTTATAACATAAATATAAAAACATAGATAGAAAAACTTTACATCAAACATAGAAAAATAAGAATATCAAAATCTGAACATTCATAACCTTCTTTATAAAAACATAAAGTTACAAATTTTCATATTACCCTATTAACTTATGCACTTAAAAAGAAATGGTTCTAATTCCTTTCGATAAAACATAAATTAAATATGTTTGATACAGTTTTATACTGTATTTATTTAAAATACAAGAAATACGCTACTGCGGTACTAATCTCTAATCCATCTAATATTCTAAACTTAACAGACCTAAAGAATCCCCGATATTTTTTATCACCTTACTACATAGGAAAGTTATCACATTTTCGTAAGTTTAATGGACTAGAAAACTACTAAAACATTGATCATTCAATCAGAAGGTTATTTTTTGCATTCGACAACGTGAGATGAAACAAAGGCTATCTTAAAAATCTATAGTTTATCAAGATGTCTACCAATATTTTCAAATTTAATTTTTACTAATTGTTAAACACATAACCTATTTATCATTTTTATTCGTTAAAAAATAAAACAGTTTTTCGAAAAGGGAAAAAACCGTATGTAAACAGTCATTAATTAACATGTTTGAAGATTCATAAAGTATTATATCTTCCATTAAAATTATACCCGAGATATTGTTGTGGGTCTTTTTACAACTTAATTAAGTTTTGGAAGGCCTATCTGCATAATTAATTATTTTCGAGTAATATTTTAAAAAATAGTGATTCTACCATTGATCTTTAAAATATTTCTTATATTAAGCAACAGCAAAAAAAAAAAAAAAAAAAAAACATAATAATAATATTTGATACTAAAGGAAGATTTTTAAGGCCAGTCGTAT
This sequence comes from Androctonus mauritanicus, assembly GCA_011317285.2. NCBI lineage: Eukaryota > Metazoa > Arthropoda > Arachnida > Scorpiones > Buthidae > Androctonus > Androctonus mauritanicus. The sequence continues at coordinate 19,432 of WUQG02169324.1, forward strand.
ATGTAACGAACAATGAGAACATTTAATGAATTTATATAAAAATCTGCTTCGATGCATCAAAAATTGCACAGTTTTTCGACAACCATTCTAATTTTTATATTGAGCTCCACAACTGTTACAGAAAATTAAATTGTCCTTAATAAGCATCAGAAGCAAGTATATCTACTATTTTAATAAAAAAATAATTTATTAAGAATTCAATTATTGTATTAAAAGAAACTATTAAAATTTGTATTTTGCTGCAACTTAAAGAATAATTTTTTAATCAGTAGAATTATTATTATAATTTTTTATATAAAAATTTAAAAGTAAAAATAGATGGTTTAATTGATCGAATAGGCTTTTATTTACATGTTTCACTGAAATTTATCGATTAATATATTAAACAATAAGGTTAAAAAAATGTATGCGAAGTTTGCATGATTATAAATTTATTATCGATATTCAAATTTTGTAATTATATATACATATAAAAAAAATGGTAACTGATATCGGATGATAAATATCGTGACGTATGTTTTCCATCAAAAATTAACATAACCCAGATGAAAATCAACGAACAGCTGCTTTATCAATCGTTTATCATTAAATATAATTATGGCATAAACGTACTTTCTTTTCCGATCTAGAGTTCCTCGATAAAATTTAACATTTTCAACAATCCTGTTTAATATTTTTAACAGTATTTTAAGTTTTTTTAAGTGAGAAAATCACAGAACAGGAATCAAATACGTCTATTGAATTTATAAAAAAAAAGAAAAGAAAAAAGAAGAAATTGTTTTATGAATAGTTTACAAGAAAAAAAAGAACAAACTGAATTCTGATAAGAGGGGGAAAAGATCGAGATGCTCGAAATCTTGACAAGAACAGGAGAGAGCTGCAAGATTGGTTAAAAACAATGTGTTCATTGTGTCATCTGTCACGTTTCCATGGAAACAATCCACTGTAAGATGTATTGTTGTGTAGGTAAGGTGTGGAACTGTTATAGAATGACGTGAAACAAAGTTAAATTGTAAGTGCTAACGTGATATTTAGGTGTGACTATCCTACTGCACTTAAAACGGATCACTTCTCTTTCTTTGATAGAAACTTCAAAATTAAATACTTATTATAATTATTTATAAAGTTGCGAACAAAATTAATTAAATAGGGTGTAACCGTTTCTATTTTTAATAGAAAATCATGATTATAACATTTTGTCGAGAGCTATCTCGGCTGACATATTAAATTGCATCATAGTAGTGAGATCTGTTTGTTATTTTCATTAAAATTCTCACTTTTAAAACATTGTTTTTTTTAAATATAATATATATGCGTTTTAAAAATCGATTTTTTTTCAATTATTTAGGTTATAACAACTGTGGTTTAATGATAGACTTAGATCAGCAGGTGGTTCGAACGTAATGCGATCGTAAAATATTAAGTGAAAGCAAAGCGAAAGTAAAAAACTGTAATTTTATATCCAAAATATTTTTTTGATCTCTTCCTATGAAATTATATGAATCTTTTTTTAAGTTTTTATAACACTGTTTCGTTCTTCTAAAACTGGAGGAAAAATTTCTTGGAAATTTATTAAAAAAAAACAATTAAACATCATTTCAATCTTGACAATAACGTTATCGTTGCCGCTTCAATCTTCTTTTGTCGTCAAATACGGAAATGACGTCGTTATCTCAGTGACGTCACCGAAGATAAGATCCGAAGGATGAAGGATGCTATGTCATTCTCGAAAAGAAAACAATCCTCTTCACGGTCCTTCCTAATTTATCACATTTGTGTCATTTATTTATATTTTATAGCCTAATTATCCGTACGTCATTTATATCTATCACTTTTAACGGTTTAAAAATGTAGAATTTCTTTACGTCATCGTCACACATAAATATTTCATAACAACGAAAACTTTCTCCAACAACATATATATATATATATAAATTTTCATTGCAGTTGCTTGCAGCTTTTTTTTTGCCATATTTCGCGAAACGTAGTTTCAAATGAGATATGGAAGAAATGCTGGAAGTAAGAAACAAATCCTTCACTATAATACAATATAACCTTACATCCCATATTTCTAACAAAAATCGATGATGAATTTTATTCATATATAAGTATAGAGAATAATTAGAAACTTTTTCGAACTTTAAATTCTGTAAATATTCTATTACCAAGGTATTTATAGTATGATGGATAAAAGCAACAGATAACTCAGCGTGTTACCGGATTCATAAAGAAGCAAACTTCATAAGAGAAGAATAAATTACAAAACTAACTTAGCGTGAGATCTCATCAAAGTGCAGTTACAAAATGGGATTTCTTTTTATTTTTTAATCTCGCATTTTTTTTAAATTGTGTTATGGACCAAACTAATAATAACTTAGTCTGATAATAAGAGAACTAAATTGAATCTTGGTCGTGTTATCGCATTAAAAGTCCTTTTTATCGTCGAATATTTTGATTAAGTTTCTTCTATTAATGGAAATGGAAGGCAAGTTAAACGTTCTCCTATAGACTCAATTTAAGCTTGTCTCAGCAAAGTCCTTATAGACTTTCATGCCAAATTAAATTTAAATATCTCTCGGAAAATTAGAAATTTCTATTCCTTATTTTATTAATTTATTTAAAAATTTACATATAACTTAACTATTATTTTTTTGTATGTGTGTAAGTTAACACGTAGTCCAATCGATTCTTCACTCAAAACGTGTGTTTTAATTAATCATACAGATGTGTGTGCTCGAGTTTGCCACCGTGTCACAATGATATAATATGTCACCATAAACAATACACGAGAATATTGATCTTTGAAGATTTAAAGACTATAACAGTGATTAGTTCAGCGGATACAAGCTGGTACAGTTAAATATGAATTCTGTCACGATATTTAATGTTACAAATGTAAGAAAAAAGTGCTACTACTGAATATGATTATAGGAATAAATATTTAAAAAAAAAAATACTTCGATTTTTTCAGTTAAGCTTTACTACACATAACTGCAAATTTAAACACGCTATAGGAAAGAAAAATTATCTATTCAGATTATATCTCAAGTGAGTAAAAGCTCGTATCAATAATTAGTAAATTAATTTAGTAATTGATATTAATAAGAAATGATATTTTGAAGCGAAGCTTTTAAACTCTACATATCTTGATTTGATAAATTATTAATATAATTTATATATATTTATTCAGTTGATCGACACTTTTATTAAAGGGGGAGATTTAAAAATATATAAAAAAATATCCTTAGCTCGAAATCGTGATAATAAACTTGTAGTTATTGTCGTATTAAGGAAATGTTGTAGACTCACGAAACTTATTCATAAGTTATGGTGAGATGATGAATTTTAGCACCTGTTCGACTTGGTGCTTGAGTCAATGCTACTGATAGTAATGACTTGCGTTTCGTGTTTATGGACGGGAAGCTGAAAATAATTATGATTATAAAAGCGCAGTTAGACGGTCTTTCCGACGCTACAGGTATAATAAAATAAAATGGTTGAAATTCGCGCTGTGATAGAAAACTTAAAACTCTAAGTTATTCAGAAAGGTACTTACCCTAATGTTGTCATGGTCACTATAGTATACCAAAAAGCGGCTGGGATGCTGGTGAAAGTGG
>WUQG02169435.1:0-23046 GCA_011317285.2 Androctonus mauritanicus
GCAATAAACAATCTATTATTTACATTTCTTTCAATGTAAGGATGAACCCAAAATCGTCTTATTTTCCTCCTTTTTCGGCGACGACAAAAATAATAAAATATAACATCATCATCACTGCTGGACGCCATCTTGAATGAACGAATTCTGTACGCTTATAGTACGCCTCGTGTGTGGATGTGCGGGCGTACGCGTATCGTCAACTGCAAGTCGAATCTTGTACGCGTCTATGACGATACGCTCCGTGTGCAGAGCGCCTTAATATGATATTTTATAATAATGAGTGAAGCAATTCAAAAATATAGCATGAAGAATGTCTTAATAGTCTGAAAACAACTGCTATAAAGCAGCATTTCCAGACTATTAAGACATTCTTCATTCTATAAAAATCTTTGCCTTATAATTGGATAATTATTTCAGAGATTTGAATATAAAGACACTGTTAATTAGTTCAATCAATAATATAGATTTCATAATACAAATATATATATACTGTATGTTTAATACCCATGGGTTCAATATAAAAATAAATTTCAATTTATAAACTTTTCAACTGAATTAATAGTAAGAAGAATATCAATATTACTATATATTTTAAAATTATTATTTTATTAATGGTATTTTTTCAGAACATTTGAAGGATTGATAAACTAACTTAAATCTGAGCAAAAATTAATTAGCATTTAATCAACTTATTATCATAACATTTACCATTATTTCTATAAAAAAAATGAAGTGATATAAAATTTTTTACTATAAAATATAAATAAAAAGACCAACAAATACATTATCACAGTTTCTTATTGTATGTGCTTGTTGATCCTTTTATTTATATTTTATAGTAAGAAATTTTAAATCACTTCATCATTTTTTTTATAGAAATAATGGTAAATGTTATGATAATAAGTTAATTAAATGCTAATTAATTTCTGTTCAGATTCAGTCAGTTTATCAATTTTTCAAATGTTCTGAAAAAAAAAATCATGTCATTAAAAAATATCATTCATAAAATAATTTAAGATATATAGTAATATTGATATTCCTCTTACTATTAACTCAGTTGAAAAGTTTATAAACTGAAAGTTATTCTTATATTGAACACAAGTACTAAACATATATATGTATTATATTATGAAATCTATATTATTGATTGAACCAATTAATAGTGTCTTATATTCAAATCTCATTACAAGGCAAGATTTTTAGTTTAAACTCTGCCATCTCAGAATCTTGTACTGAGAATTTAAAATAATTACATAGTTTTATCATACTGAAATATTCTATCAAGAAATCAGTAAATATGTAGAGGAATACTTCACTTAATATTGTTAATTGGTTACTCTAAGTGCCGCATTGTGAGTGAAACATTATTTCTATAGGAAAAAAGTAATTCATTCCTATCAAATTTTGTTAAAACAAAAATATTTGTATATTCACCTAAAATTAATGAATAATAAAAAGGGTGAAAAGTAAAAATAATGGAACATTTTTATTTCTTAATGTTTACAAAATGAAAAAGAAAAAACATTTTTTAACCAGAAAAATCAGCCAAAGTTTTTTTGTCTGCAATGAGGCTATCATAAAGACTGAAGGTAAGTTATCTCTGTGGACTGTATCTGCCTCCAGTCTCGCTCTCGGCCATCAAGTTTGTATATACGCACGCACTAATCATCGGGCTTGACCAATCAATATTGTTCATTTTGACAGTATTACAGAGCCTGCCGCTTTATAAAATCACTGCTTAATAAAATCAGCCGATTTATGCAATCAAATCCTTAGGAACGAATTCAAATTGATGCGATACAATTGAAAAATCGTCGGATAATAAAATCAACATGGCCGCTTATAAAAATCATTCATTGCGAGTGTAAAAACAAAAATCGCTTTTCTAATCAAATTTTTAATTCAAAATTCACCATTTCTTCGGTATTCCAACTGTGGATATTTGACCAGTTCATACGAATCACAGAAAATGGGAGAGTGTAAAACAATAAAAGCAGTGATAATTAAATTTAATTATTGACAATAAAATTTTCAGAAATCCAAGTGAAAATACTGTTTTATTGCCTATACTGTTTCAGTATTTTAGTGAAAACATTTTGACGCAAAATTTTTCCAAACAGCATAATAGTGAATCAATCCATACTAACTGAAATTTATTCTTCAAATTACTAACTGTACTATAGTGGGGTCAGCACTGAGTGAAGTCGCACTAAGCGAGGTATACCTGTATATAAGTATCTAGAAAAGAATCATAAAAATTTTTTATCTATTAACATCATCTTTCTTGTCTTGTCCTTCCTCGTTATCATAAGATTGCTATTGTTGAGCCCAGCTATGGTTTTTCTAAGGAAGTGTATATCACCTGCATTGAATTTCTCTCTTTTGTTATGTTTTCTAATCATTCTTTAGTTTATATATGGCCATCTCATTCTTCCTCTTTCCAGCTCATCCATATTACACAAGATATCTTCCACTACTGGTATGTCATCAATTATAGTATTTTTAGCAGAATAGCACATCACTTAACAACAGCAGTTGCAAGTGAGGAGTACCTGTATAAAATTCTTATTTGCAATGGTGTATTCTATTAATTTAATTTACAATTAAATTTAATATTTCTAAATTTAACTGTATTATATCAAAATTTATTTGTTTTTTATATTTAAGAAGATAAATTATAAATAATCAAGAACATTTTGGATTAAATATTGTTTTTGTAATTTGTTTGAAGTCCTTAACTTAATTAAACTTTGATCAATTTTTAATAATGAAGATTGTTATGTTAAGTAAAAACAATAATAATAAAATTTTCAAGCCATTCAAATCAAACATATTTTGTATGTAGAAATATCATTTTTGTGAAATTTTAATTTTATAGAATCAGTAGCGTGCAGTGATATTTGCCGACAGGGAAGCTGTGTTTCCATAAAAATTAAAAACAAAGACTAAAAATGACAAAAATAAACAGTTTATTTATTTTATTCGAAGCAAACGAGGCAGCTCATATCTCGAAAAACTCGTAAGTTGAGACACTCGTAAGTCGAGGTACCAATGTATATTTATTATTTATATTTTAGAAAATACAAAGGAAGCGGCACTTCCACAGCTTCCATGGACTGCACGCCACTGTACAGAATCAACTTTTATTGTGGTTTTTAAATAATGTCAATATGCGCAAAAGTTGACTATGAGGAAAAAATGTTCAAAATTATAATTTAACTTAATATTGTAGGACAATGGAAACAATTAGGTTTTTTTCAACACCATAAAAGGCTATAATAAAAAAAAAACAAATTTAAAGACATATTTATATTGATGCTGAAAAATATTTTATATTAAAATATTAATATTTTTTTTCATTTTTAAATAAAAAATATATATATAATATAGATTTTTCTCTGAATAAGTTATAATCAGATCAAACTTTCTTCAATATCTTATTTAATATGCTTTTTAATGCATCATAAACGTATTAAATAAATCTGCAAAATAAAAATATCATCCCACGGTAATAATAAAAAATAATCGTAGGATTTCTATTCTATTTTTATTTTTGCATAAAAATAAAAATAGTAAATTTGTAAATATTTTCTCTCTAATTACAAATTTTAATTTCGAATTTTACTTTTTTTTAATACCTATATATGATTATTATTACTTTTTGAGTGAAAAAAATTATTATATGTAATTTTACAGGATATATATATATATATATATATACACTGTACTATAGTAATTTCGTTCTCTGCAAAAATATAAATACATATAGTATTCGGTAAACAAAATTTAGCGAATTTGTATCTTGTTAATTTACACTCGCTAAATTTTGTTTCGATATAATTTTACGCGAAAAACTATATTCCAAACTGCAAAATCGCATAAAATTTTATTTATTATAGAAATAAATAAAATTTTTGGGATAGTTTTCTCTTGAAAATAAATATCGAACCTTTTACAACAATTTAAATCTACTTTTCTATACGTATAATTTATATTTAATAGTTACCTTTTCCAACAAAACCGATTAGAACTTTTCCTCGGTTATAGCAAATATCGTATATTAAAATTATATACTAAAATCGAAATTAAAACTCTTCTCCCCAAGCTCTTGCCTCACTGACGACCGTAATTGTGCAATCTATCCTATATCCGCCGCAATTCTAAATTTAGCATATTTCCCACCAATAGAGACAGTTTACTTTAATTACTTCATCTCTTTGATATCTCATTGGATAACGTTCCCCATAACGTCATCAGATTTTCTGTGAAAGGTTCATTTCGGTAACCTAGAAGCAGAAAAAAATTCATAAAAATTCGAGTAGTTGTAAAAAATATAAATATTGTAGATTAATATAGAGAAGAAATTTGATTATAATATATTTATTATATAGGTTACAATTACTGTATAATGTTTAATATAAAAATCAACAGAAAGCCATTTTCAAAAATTAAAATTAATAAAGACGTTAGGATAATAATAATTTACATCTCCTTTTTTTCTTTCTTTTTATGAATCTACGATCGATTGAAAACTCAATAAAATTCCTGAATGTTCCTTACCTTTAAGATGATCAGTTAAATTACGCCAAATTTTCGTATTAAGTTCATTATTTTAGTTACGTTGTAATCTTTATAAAATTTGGAGAAATTAATCGAAAATCCGCTCTACTCAATATAGAAACAATAGTAAAACTATACGTTAAAAAATTATTTTTGGAATTTCCAACATCCTAAAACAGCTATTAATCCTTTATTGACTTAGTTTAACGCAATACAGTATTTACTTTATGAAATCAGATAAATTTAGTGTTATAGATGTCTCTTTTTAAAGTAGTCCAACAATTTATTATTTAATGTACAGGCCTATTAATATAACACAGTAGAACCCCGTTTATACGTTTTTGAATGGGGGTTGATAAAAATTATGTACAACTGAGATTAATGTTAAAATGAAACTTTTTATTTTAACTTTAAATGCTGAAAAAGTACATTAAAATCTTAAAATTTAAAAAAGTTAAACTACATATTACATATGTAGCTGTATTACATACTGCTCTTAACTAGGCCTACTGTATTACATATGTTTTTTCCATACATTAAAACTTAAAATTAAGAAGTTTAATTAACCATGATGGGTAAATACACTTACTTTGGCATAAAGAAAGAATCGATTGTACAGTAGTTTGTTTTTTGAATACAATACTACATTGGCAGGTCGAGACTTCATACGCAACTACTGGACACATCTTGTCATCGGTAATGTTTTTTGATCATATATAACGTTGTGTTACTTCCAGTGTATCGCAACGTTACATAACGTCGGTAGAAAGACTAGTGAGATAAGTTTTGTGGTTTTGGTTTAACTTTTGTATTCATTCCATTTTATATTTCTTAAGATAATGTAGTGTATAGTATAACAAATTGTTCATTTGTCGAAAAAGTTTGGCCAAGATTTTTTGAGTTTTATGTACAAGTGCGACTCTGGTGGAATAAAAATAATAGTGTACAAATGCGAAAATGTATATAAATGGAAAGCGTGCGAGTAGGATGATTTTACATGCAAAATCGAAAGAGTTTACAACACACAAGTGCGAAAAACGTAGAAGTGAGAAACGTATAAACGGGGTTCTACTGTAGTAGCTTTTATTTCATATGATATAAAAATCTAAATACTTCACATATTTCAAAAATCTTATTTGTATTTCATATCTTTAGAATTGTGTTTATTTTTAATCTTCAAAATCTATTCTTATTATTTAGCTAGATAATTTTTTGATAATTTATTTATTCAAGCAGAGATTTAATTCTACAGTGTTAACTATTTTTTAAAAAAACTGATGGGCATTCCAAACTTCTGAGTTATTTTAAATAAAAATTCATAAACTAATTAATAGATTTTGATGTAATTTTTCAGGAAGATCAAATTACAATAAGTCAAACTTGAAGACCAACCAATTAATCTTATGGCTTCAATTGTTAAAAAAGAGGAAACATTTTAAACGTCACAGATTTCTTTCTAATAACTTTTGAACTATTTGATTGAATATTTATGAAATTCAATAGAGGGTCAAGTCATCGAAGTCAACCCTGAACTAAGATTAAATTTTCATCCATTTAAAATAGTGAACGTTCAAATTGCAAAGATTTTCTTCTAAGAAATATTCAACAAGCAGATCGTGTCACTGAAGATGACAATGATGATATATTGCATATTTTAATCCCAAATCTTTAATCAATCGAAATAGAGGACATTTTTTTTAGAAATAGAGAGTAGTTCTTTTCAAAATTCCTTGATTGCATATTGATAGTCAACAGCGTTCAAAGATAAAAAAAACTTTTATTAAAAGTTGAATGGATTTATAATTTCAATACAATATAAAAGTATTTCACTGTGAATTTAATAGAACTATAAATATTGTTTAAACAGAACATAGCTAGTACTTCCGGGAGGTGACAAATACCTCCTGGATGACGCCCTTGTGGATATCTATATATTGTTTTTCCTCGATTTAGATCTATAACTATAGTTACAGATATTGCAAGTTAAATCCAAGAAAGTATATTGAAATAATTTGGCCATGTAATGAGAAGAGACGAGGACTACACTGGCAAAAGAGTTATGAACATGAAAGTTGAAGAAAGGAGGAAAAGAGGACGATCCAAGAGAAAATGGGAAGATATTATGGATGAAGATCTGAGATCAAAGGGTCTCAGACAGGACTGGACAAAGGACAGAGCGCAATGGAGAAAGCTCATCAAAAACAGCGACCCCATATAGAAATGGGAAATGCTCAAGATCAAGAAGAAGATATTTAAAATATTTAACAATAGATATGTTGACTTAAAATATATACAGTACTGCACTCCCGAATTTGTAAATATCAAACCACTACACAAAAATTAACTCACACTAGTCGCACTTGTTATAGTACTTAAATGTTCCAATATTAAAATCAAAATTAAAATTAAATTGTACGGAAACATTAAGTTAACAATTATGCAATTCTAAGTTAATGTACTTGGTGATTTCTTTTAAAAAATGTACAAAAGCCATCGCACTGCCAAGCATCAGTACGCAAAGAATGAGATTCCGATTTAGTTGGAATGCAATACTAGACTTTCATATTAGAATTTATATTAATTATTTAATTTTACTATTTACATAGTTATTATTTAACAACTGGGACCGCCATACCGGATCGGGAAAATATGAATTCAAATAATAATAATAAATATTAAAATAATTTTATTGTTCAAATTATATAAAATATGCTTAAATATAAATATATCAATTAAATTGAATGATCTATCGTAATATGGATATTATCAAACAAATATAAAATATTAACTTGGAATTTTAACTTAATAAATGGTTTATAAATTCCAAATTTGCCATTTCATCAAAATAAAACAGTAAATAAAATACAGAACTGTAAGCAATCTTTTATTCATTATTCTCTCTACAGCAGCTGCAAACGACAGAACCATATTTAAAATCACTCAGGAATGTTTGTGTTTAAGTAAATAAACCCCGAAGGTGTTTACTGCTTTCACAATAATCCGTTTTGTTAACTGTGTTAATGGATCTCCCGCTGATAATGGAAGACTATTGTGAAATTTAATTGCTAGGAATTCCAACGGAAATAGATTTGCTTGGAAGATTATCATTCCTTCTTTAGTTAATAGCAGATGCTGAAAGGCAAGTTGCAATTCAGCCTAGCGTATGAAAGAAACTTAAAAAGAAAACGTATAATCACAGTACAAGACCATCTTAACCCTTACTTAGGCCTCTAAATAAAAATAAAATATGTATTCCTTTTATAATTATTGTAAAAGATGTACAAAATATAAAAAAAATGCCATCAAGTTTCTATCGTTAATGCTATCATATTGCACGTAGGAATTTTTATCCTCTCATCATATGTAGGCCTATATTAACAAAAATGACTCTCAAAATTGCGGGCTACCAACACTCTCACACACTTTGCCTATGACAAAATATGACTGTATTCATCTCGAAATTGAATTCTAAATATCGCTTAATCAAAATTACTTTTATGATCACAAAGATTGAATAAAATTGATAAAAATGGAAAGCAAAAAAATTTTCACTTCATTTAATAGTTTTAGTATTTAATAATTTATCTTAAAATTCTGTGATTAAATAATATATCTAATTTATTATATTAGAAAAATCTAGTTGTATTTTCGTTATAAACAGAAAATTCTGCACGAATGCACTCTTTTTTATTTTTTATTTCTGGTACTGTATAGTGTATTCTTCTAATTATTTGCGTTAGTTAGCAATAGTTACAATAATTACAGAATTTACTAATCAAAAACATCTAATATGTAAAAAATAAACCACGTACAGTACTGAGAAATGTAACTATTTTGGTTGATTTTATTGTTTAATTTTCTTAAATCGTCAACCAAATAGTCACATCTAAACTGTAATAAATATCCCAATTTCTTAGATATTGAATATCATTTATTTTTTATATGAAACTCATTTTTCTGAGAAAGACATTTTAACCACATAACTGACTGATACTCAATGCAAAGTTAAAATAGTGGAATTGATTCTGCACAGAAAATTAGCCTATGTTTGTAAATGGATAAGGAAAGAAAGAGAATTACAATCAGTTAAAACAAATTATCAGTTGGTGACTTGCGTCTTTAATTAAATATCCTCTTTATTTTTAATCCTATTTAATCGAAATTTTTAGGAAAAATTTAGTAAAATGATAAATATACATAAATCAAATTTGGTCGATATCGTTGAGCTAAGAGATCTATAGAAGAGTTCATGTTTTAAGAACTTTTTATTCCCTTTATTTTGGCCTATTGATCTGCATTTTTCAGAAAATCTTAAATAACGTAAGAAACATTTACATTCCAGATTTATTCGAAATTGGTTGAACGATATGGCTTATAGGGAAATTTCTAGAGAAGAGAATCATTCTCTTTCACAGCATTTAAATTTTAGTTCAACTGGGTCAAAATTTTCAAAATGATTTGAATTGAACTAGGAATGCCTAATTCCAAATATGGTGAAAAGCAATTAAATAATGCGATATGTAGAGACGATTATGGAAACTAGATCTCACTCTCCTTTTATTTTGATCTGATTATGTTGAAAATTTTCAGGGGACCTCAAGTAATTTAAGAAATACCTATATTCTAAATTTCGTCGATATCGTTAGAATGTTGCGACCTATAGAGAAGTCTGAGGAGGAGAAGAAAAACGACACTTTTTGCCTATTTTTGCAAATTTTTAAACTAATGTAGTTCTTCTGTTAATTGGATTTGAAGCTTCAAATCTGGAAATTGGTTCCTATTAAATATTTTTCTTGAATAAAATTGTCAGAAATAATTTAGAAGTTCAGCGCATTGAATTTTGAGGGTAATGACTTGTAATAAGAATTAATCAATGAATACTATACTTAGCTTAAAATCACTGTTGTACCTTGATAACTACAAAGTAAATCTAGAAAACTCAGCGCAAGTCATCAACTGGTAATTTGTTTTAACTGATTGGAATTTTTTCCCTTTCCTTATCCATTTACAAACCTATACTAATTTTCTAGACAGAATCGATTCCACTGTTTTAAATTTGCAATGAGTGTCAATCAAGGAATTTTAACAATTAGATTTATAGAAAGATTATAGAAAAATTGGTAATAGATAAGATATTGAGAATTGTGTAAAATATTCTTGAAAATAACCTTTATGCTGTGATCAGATATATTAATAGTTGTTAATAGAAGTCATTTTTCAACTAAATCTATATATAAGAAATTGGAATCAATATCATCTTATGAAGTGTAAACTACTCTTCTATAAAAATTGAAATAATAAATGTGCTAATTATTAAGCAAAGTTTTGAAGAATATATATCACGGATGTAAGAGAGATTGCAAGTATGTAATTAATCTTCAATGTTTCTTCGAAAATCTCACTTCCATCGAATGACCTTAATCGATATAGCTCTTTTATAAATTATTTAATCAAAATAAGAATCTTCTAAACTTTTCTAAGAGTTAAATATGTTAGTCAAGGTATCCAATTGGAGGTAGCATGCAAAAATTAATTGTTTCTATTGATAAATAAGCTGGTAATGGTCTATATACGCAGCGTCATTAGATAGACGTTGGCAATTCTTAAAAGTTCAGATTCTAGGAAATGACTGTTTAGAAACTTTCCTAAATGCATTTGTAGATCTAGACCAAAAGTACCCAAAGTATAATGTCTGCATACCAGGGTGCCTAAGAGTTTTTAAGGATAGATTATTTTTGATTCTACATAATTCTCGTTTATTGTATTGCACATTTCTTTATCAGTAAAGAAACGTGCTTTTTCTTTACTGATAAAGAAATATTCAATTAAGAATGCTTGGTGACCGTTGATGTAATTGTTACATCAACGGTCACTATATCTTTATCAATCAAATTTGATCTACGAACTTATTTGGTACAAGTAAAAAAGTATCAAAAATATTACAGAGATTTGAGAAATGTACTCATCTTAAAATTAAATTCAAAATTTTACTGAAAATAGTTTTATGATTTCAGAAAATATAAGTACACTTTATGGTGAAAATAGTTGTCGACTAGTTCCTTTCCAATCTATTCTTAAAAGATTGCAATCTCATTTTGCTGTAGGGTAACTGTAACCAGTTAGTTACTAAAAGCTTTAACAGCTTAATGAAGCGTTAAAATTTTATCATATGTCGAAGTGGATTCTGATTGGTGGAAGCTAATTTTGGATCCTTGTTTTTCCACCTTTAACATATCACCAGCAATCTTTTGGCCCTTTCTGTTAGTCAGTGTCCATTAGGCTATACATCTAGTCAATCTTCATCAGCTAGTCATTCATCGTTCGACGACGTCGAATTTGCATCAGTCAGTGTTAAAGAATTTTCTCGATGTAAGTATTCTATTATAAAATATGGCAAAGCTGATCGATAGATCGTAATATTTTAATAAGCAGATAGTGTGTTTAAAATTTAACTGTACTATTAGAAAATTTAGGGAAAAAAAATCCGTTCTGTTGTGGCCAAATCTAATAAATTTTGGAGGCCATTTTGTAGCAAATCTACGTAAGAAATAGAAGTTGTTTAATAATGCGTAAACTTAATTCTTTTATATAAAAATTTTTGGGTAATATATTAAATGGACTAAATTTATTTAGACTAAGTTTTGAAGACTTCTAAGTATAATTAACCAATGTATACGATTTATGATGAACATTTAAGTATTTTTATAACGATTAAAGTTAAGAGCAATTAGGATAGCTAGAATTCTGAAAGCACCGCAAAATAACATCGATCGAAAAACTCTTCAAAGTAGATCATAATTATGGTCAATAGAAGTAAAACTATGGCAAAGAACTGTTTGTAAATTTCATACCATTTTCAAGCTATAAGGAGTGAAAATTTTGATTGATTTATTATATAGTATTCATTTCTGGATTTATTCAGAATGAACGTCATTTTGTTATTGCTTGAATGGACGCCATTTTTTTCGTATGGCTGTATTTTGGGACAAGGAAGCTGTATTCACCTTCGGTATGCTCATTTTGTTTTTCGTTTCCACTCAATTTTGTGACAAGAATGACGTTGCATTCACCTTCTATGACATTAAGAATGAACTCCCCTTTTATCGTATGGCGCGGTGACAAAATATAAAGCTCCTTATGTTATTTCATAATATCTGCTTGTTTGGTGTATGGGTAAAGAATATTTTGTTTATCCTAAATTAAACTGTTTGCTGGAGTTGGCATTATACAGTTTCATGCTATTTAATTTAATAATTAACAAGTTTTTATCATAAAATTTTCAAAATGAAAGTAACATTCGCAGGTAATTATTATTGACATCTTCGATCTTCATATCGATGGATTTAAGTGATTTTAAAGATGTTTGATTTCTAGTCAATAGTTGTGATAGTGAAGTATAAAGAAGTAGCAATATCACTATAATTCGAGTTTTTACATAATAAATCAACTAAGTAAAGATAGCCATTTCCCTTTTTTAAATTTCCAATAATGTTTTCAAACTCATAATGATGCCATTATACAATGACACGACTTATAATTAAATCTTGAAAAATCTTAATATTAGCGATAAAATGTTTTAATTTTGCAAAATGAAAAAGTAAAAAAAAAATAAATCCGATACTTATTTTTTACTTTGTAAATTGTTATGTCTCTAAAGTAATTTTCATTAATTATCTTCTTATTTATTGTTTAGAGATACATATGTTTACATAATACTAATCTGTAAGAAAGTTATTCAAATAAAATAATAATAATAATAATAATAATAATACTTAAAGCAATTAATAAGAAAATTAAAATGTAGAAATAGTTATTAATAATAATTTTAGCTTAAATTATTTAAGACAAAATCTTAAAAATATATTATCGCTTGAAACATTGAATGCCATGTGACATCAACAAGAGGCTGAAGAGTGACAAAATTGCGAGATGTGCGATTGCGCTGGGAATAGATAATGCTGTACATCCGTATAGTACAATGGAATGAATCGGATGCGTATAATAGCTTAATAAGCTTATCTAGTTCTAGATAAGCTTATTAATTCGCTGTATGTAGCAAAACCGTCAGAAAATAAGGATGACGGCGGAATGCACAATGGCGCGTCAAATGCACATAGAAAAAGTAACACAAATAAATGGCGACTATTCTGGGCCAAAACCGGAAACAAATATTCCAAATCCATTAACAGCAATGTTATCTTGAATAATTTCAACTGCAGCACTAATTATTTGTAGCATAAATTATTGCATGGGATATATTTTTTCGAAATATATTTTATGAGACAATTTTAGATATGTAATACGATAAAATTGATATTTAATAGATCATATAGCACTAATTAAATTTTATCAAAGAATTAGTAATCAATTCGTTATCATTTTGGGGCTATAATACAATAAATTTTTGCGATATTATCATTTTTATTACCCAATTTTCAGGTTTGCTATTGGATTAGCTCTTTAACACGTCATTGTTCACCTGACTGCAACTTTATAACGATTTGGTCCTTTACAAAAGGCCCCAAATTTTATTCGTTTAATGAAAATGAAAAATGCCCATAATGACGATAAATCTGTATTATTATATTGTATTTATATAATTAATATTCTGTACATACAGTAATTCTAAATATATTTTTTGGATATGTACAGTATATAGTCATCTAAAATTTGATTTAAAAATTGAAAAAAATAAATAATATATTGATTTTTGTGATAAATAATATTCTCAACATAATGCTAAATATTTATTTTAGCTAAGTATTATATATTACCACCTAAAATCTGATTTAAAACTGTACGAGTAATGCAAATAAGTTACAGAAAACCTATTTAGAATTATTGTATGTACTGAATATTAATTATATAAATACAATATAATAATACAAATTTATCATCATTATGGGCATTTTTCATTTTCATTAAAGGAATAAAATTTGGGTTTTTATATTAAGCCTAATTTTATTCGTTTCATAACTAAATGTCATTACTTGAAGATAAATGTGAAAGCAAGAAATAATATAATTTGGCATTTATCTATATTATCCTTATAACTTTTAGAAGATAATATATTTATTATTATTATTTCTATACGGGTTATCATAAATTATTTGCATAACCCGTATGAAAATAATTTTTTTAAGTTTTTTGAATATTCAATAAAAATTGTGCATATATTATTTTTGTTGAATATTAAGCATCTGAAATGATGCAGTTGTTAATTGAAAATAAAGTAAATATTATATTTTGAATAACAACAATATTTAATATATTATATGTAGCTTAGATATATCTTATATTTCTATAATGAAATATATAATTTAATTTGGAATATAAATGATATTTTATTATGAAATTTTATCATTTCTAAAATTTAAATTTAATAAGACAAAGTTACATTGGATTTGTTTATCTTTATACATGTAAAGATATATAAGTACCACTTTAACTTTGTTATTAATTTGAAGACGATTGCATGATCATTGATCAATCCAGAAAGTTTTCATTTGCTTAACTAATACGGTACTACTAGTTTTGCCTTATATGATAAATGTTAATTGTTTTTGATAGCACAGAAGAAAATGTAGAAATTTATCTTAATTTTTTAAATTAATTGCATTTAAATATTGTCTACTATCCACCTGGCACTCCAAATATAATTAATTTGGAATGAATTCCTCTTTTTTCGTATGACGCGGTGACAAAATATAAAGCTCTTTATGTTATTTCATATCTGCTTGTTTGGTGTATGGACAAAGAATATTTGTTTACCCTCAATTAAACTGTTTGCTGGAGTTGGCATAACACAGTTTCATGTTGTTTAATTTAATAATTAACAAATTTTTATCACAAAATTTTCAAAATTAAAATAATATTCGCAGATATTTATTATTGACATCTTCGATCTTCACATTGATGGATTTAAGGGATTCTAAAGATGTTTCATTTCTAGTCACTGTGATACTGAAGTATAAATAAGTAACAATATCAGTATAATTTGAGTTTTTTTACATAATAAATCAGCTAAGTAATCCATTTCCCTTTTTTAAATTTCCAATAATATTTTCAGCTCATAATGATGATTTAAGTTTTTGTTACTGCAGTGTATATATTCTATATACAGTATTTCAGTGTCGCATCTCCAGACTTTGGAAGTACGAGTATATACAGAATGTTTATTCGGAGAATGTATACAATGTGCACACAATCCTGGGATAGTTTGCGTTATTAGGCTAATTTATAGGAAAATAATTTTGTTATCAGTACATTTTTAGTGCTGTTGGAGTCGATATTTACAACATTAAATATTTATCATTCTATGCAATATTGTGTTTTTGAACAGTAAACTACCAGCCAAAGAGATTAGATATCACGAATGTGATAAAATAGCGATAATTCTCTTTATTAGAAGAGATTATGTGCTTATTAAAAGAACCACCTGCAACTAGTTTTTAAATTTTCAAGCTGGTGTTGTTTACAAATGTCATATAAGATATGTATTCTGTCACCAACCAGAATGATTTCTAAAGTGTCTACAATAGTGCAGTCCATTGGTGAAAATGCTATTACTCATAAGATTTATGTGTATACAAAAAAAAAAAAAAAAAGGATTAAATTAGGAATTGTTCAATATAATATCTGATTTATCAGATATCCAATAGATCCGCTAATTCTCTAATAAAAAGATGCAAATTGCCATCTTTTAGCAACTGTAATACAAATTTTAATCTTAATGTTAAATTCACAACAATATATAGAATTAACAAGAACTTTAATACGATAAAGGTTCAATTTTACATCCGATCTTCACGAACTTCGAAATTATTCTAAAATAGAATATCCAACAATTAGTTTACAGTAATCAGTTTAACTATTGATTTTCATGTTATGGAGCCACAATGAAGGTACCAAAGAGCCGCAATTTGTCCACGGTGGCTAAATTGGATATGTTCATATATGATTTCATACACTTAATTTTAGTTTTTATTTAATTTTTAAATATATATTCATATATTTTTAAATTAAATTAAAACCAAATATTGTCCAAAAATTAACAATTAAGAGATATGCTTTAAAGATGAGGTTTTGTTCTGTTCGAAATAATTAAAATTTCAAAATTACTTAATAAACTTTAAAGAGTTAAACGATATTTCATTTAATCGTGTTTACTCTTGCTATTTATGAATTTGCATATGAATATATTTTTCATTTTTAATGTTGCCATAGTGATGGTTAGGTAAATGGGCCAGATGTTCAAATGAGCCACTCTGGCTGCTTGCGTAAATGAACTCGATTGTGCAAATTGGCCGGTTGCGCTAATGAATCCAATCTAAATTTACACATGCATATTATATATGATAATACTATATATATTATTGAAAATGCTCCAACTTTAAAATGACGATATTGGCTTCAATAGTTTTATTTGCAGCATATATATTATTTCCTAAAAGTTCTGGTAAAATTTAAATCGCAGATACTACTGATCAAAACAAAGCAAAAAGTTCACATAAACAAGAGTCTGGAAATGTTTATTAGTCTAATGATGGCTATAGTAAATTGTAGTTTACAATAGATTGAAACAGAACGAACTGTACATTAATCACAACACTGCAAACTGTTAGAACAGTTTGTGAATGGCTGGAAATAATTTGCTTTCTTTTGTAGGGGTTATGACTACGATTATGGGACTATAATTTTACACCTTGTGTTATCTCTAAAATGAAACATTTTTGGACTTATTTTTATATGGAATTTTTATTTTGTTTTTGAAAAATTAAATTGATTTGTGAAAAAAATTTAAATTAGAAACATCATTTTAAATTTTAAAATGATGTTTCTAAAAAGATCTGGCTAAATTTAAATGTTGACTGTGATTTAAATTTAGCCAGATCTTTTAGAAACATCATGGATATTCTCTTAATGATTGATATGATTTTTAAATATTTTATAATGATAAACGGATGAAAATTCTATCGGCCACAAATTTGAAACGATCTTGATAGTTTTAGAGATTTTTCTAAGAAGTAAACTTTGTTATTCAATCGTTTTCATTCAAATTTGCCATCATTAATTTAATTAAAGAAACCTAAAAGAATTAATCCAGTTCCGAAAATTTTTTTATAGGGTTAATTATATTTAAAACTGATTACGGTTATCAAAATTAGTTATTGATGAAGTAAAACGTTGACATTTCATTAATATCCTGTTTTACCTGAAGTTATTAAAAACATTTATTATATGTTTTATGCGCTAAATAATTGGATTTTACAACATTTATATTAGTAAGTATTAATACGTTATTTAATTAAAATTTTGTTTATTAGATTTAAACAATCTCTGAATTTCAATTCCTCTTTAATTGCGTTAATTATCAATTATTAATTTGATTTCTATCTTAATCCATTCAACCATTTTGTTTTAATAGAATTATAGTTAAGTTTTTTACAGATTAAAATATGTACGTGATAACTAGCACAATATTTTAAAACATAGAATTGAATAAAAAATTGAAACATTAATATTTCTAAGGTGAGTAGAATCCATCGAAAAAGCATTGACGAAACTCACGAATATTTTTTATAAAGTTCGTTTCCATTTTATTGGATGGGTTTCTATATTTTTCATTTATTTTCTTGTTAAATAGTTGTATATAGAATATATTATCTAATTGCCGGCAATGACTGAAATTATTGTTTTTAATAAAGCTGTTATATACTCATAAAATGCAAGAAATACATAATGCAAGTATGAGCTGGTAATTTTTAAATATGATTTTTATGGATACTAATACAAGTTGCTTTATGTGAATAAAATATTTTTATTATAAAATTTATTGGCTCGTTTTTTTAATCACATTTGTCAGTTTATATGTTTTTTTGTGTTTTTTTTTTTCTTATAGTTTTTCATCATTGTCATATCATATTTAATTTTTTCTCTATTTCTAATTTATGATTATAAACTAATGAAAGTGTATATATATTTCGTACAGCATTCTTATTACAAGCCTTAATCATATAGCATTAATGTGATATGATGACTTGTAAAGATCATAAAAAAATATGAAAAAAAAAAGATTTCAAAAATTACGGTACCAATTATTTTTTAATAAGAATTAGCTTTTTTTTTTTTTTTAAATTGATTTGAAATAACATATTTTTTATATTATGAAAAATTTATAATATATAATAATTTAAATATGCTGAAGACATTACTTCATTGCAATATGCTCAATATATAATAATTTAAATATATTTATATGTTAGAAAACTATTAATAAGCAATCTTATAAGTATCATTTAATATTAATAGATGAAATAATTTCCGCATTTAGTGCATAATGTAAACTATATATTAATACATTATACATTCGAGTTTATCATCCTCTAGCATTTTTATTTCTCTGTCTAAGAACGTGATTGAGGTGTCATTTGACACAAGATTTCATATAGATGTGCAATATAGTTTTAATATTTAAATTTGACCTCTGGTTTTACTATAATTGTTAAAAAATCAGCTACTGACGAAATTTTAAAAATATCCAATAAATGGCGCGATATATATCGTTGCGTAAACATAAGGTCTCACAATTTTATTGCTCGACCTAGGAAGATTATTATGATGTCAGTCAATTCGCAGAATTTTATGTAAATGTTCACAATAGTTTTTAATTTTAATTTGACCTTTGATCTAGCTGTAAAACCAGTTATTGACGAAATTTTATAAGCCTTACAATAGATAGCACCATGCATATCATGCAATGATATGCATGGTGCTATCTATTGCAAGGCTTATAAAATCTAACTGATGCATGACGTCATTAAAAAAATAGATGGAGCACTATATTGATATAACAATTTGTAAAATTACATAATCAAAACAAGATTGTCGTAAACTTTGTCTAAAAGATTTATCTGTTGGTTATTAATGCCATCTACAAGTTGTCATCGTGGTGAAAAGTTCGAGTTTTATAAATTCTTTATAACCCTAGAACTGTCGTCTATATGACTATTTATTTAATATGTCCGAAAAAATTATCTGCAACTAACGATAAAATAATACAGGTTGAGTATCCTCAGTCCGAAATTCCAAAATCGGTAACTTTGCTTTTACAAAAGTGAAAGATGATGTAATGGTGGGGGCACTGATGTGGGCACTGTTATGATTCGATAAACATCTTACATTAACACTGCGAGGTGTCTATGGCTACTAATTTTCTGCCGTATTGTTTATGTATCATTAAAAAGTGCCAAAAAGTCTGATGATGATGATGATAATACTATGGGAGTGTTTTCCGATAAGATTTTTTCAAGGATGTTAAATAAATTCGTTTTCATTGTTAAATTTATATTATTGTTATTTATGTCAAATAAAAGGAATTTTTCTGAAAAATTCGAAACACATCCGAATCCAATCCCATTTTAATAATTCAGAATAATTCAATCATTCTGAATTATTAAAATGGGATTGGATTAATTCATTGAAATGGGATTAATTCATTATTTAAATGGGATGGGATTAATTCATTTAAGTTGAGTATCCCCAGATTAGGGATACTCAATTTAAATGATTATACAAAAAATTAAAAAAATATTCTGAGCGCTGTCATATTGTGACATATGATGATATCACTAGGACAGTAAAGCTGAAAATGCCCCCTTATAACTAACACATTGATTCATCAACGTGCTTACACTACTGGTGATGTCGACTGCCTATATCAAGTACAATATATAAGATGATATGAGTACATAGTAATAGTAATAGCAAAAAGGACTTTACCGAATACTAATATTGCAACTATTCAGTGACCTAGTATATATATCTAACAGAATCATCCCATAAGAGACAATTTCTTTTTCAATAGGATTGTAAAAAGATCTTCTGGTGCAGAAAATACAATCTTAGAAGATCACATTTTAACCTTGAAACACATACCTCTTCACATTCGCACAATATGTGAAGGGGAATTTCATTTCCTCCCTGACAAGTACAATGGGGGCTATCAGCAATCTCAATTAAGTGGAGATGTCTCTTATGACTGACTACAACGCTCTGTAATGAACCCTATAATAATCCTT
The DNA here is from genome assembly GCA_011317285.2 of Androctonus mauritanicus. Lineage (NCBI taxonomy): Eukaryota > Metazoa > Arthropoda > Arachnida > Scorpiones > Buthidae > Androctonus > Androctonus mauritanicus. Next base: position 19,641 of record WUQG02169435.1, read on the forward strand.
ACTTGATTTTTATTCAGTACAAGTAACTCTTTATTCCTCTATAACGAGTGGACAGTAGATCTTTAATCATTCCTCGAAAATCTTGCCTATTGTTTCTTTTTATGACGGATACCAGCAGTATGTGTGAATCATTCGCACTTAAATCATTTCAATGAAATGCGATCACAAAATTTTATTATTTTTCAAATATCGCATTTGATTTGAAACATTATTGCATTTGCAAAAGCGATCAAAACATTTATAATTTTTCAAAGCAAGTTTCTGTTGAAATCTCAACACCAAAATATTTTACAAAATAACTACTATATTCAAAATTAAAAAAAAAAATCAAATGGCTAGTTAAATAACGATTAAGAATTGATGAAAGTTAAAAAATAACTTTAATATAGATAACAAGTTATTAAACATCGATCAAGCGATTATACGATCCACAGTTCTAATTTTTGATTTTTTTCAATAAACTTTATTCTCTAATGGATTCCAATAATACAGTATACGCAAATTTCATTCAAATCAGTTAATATTTGTGGAGATTTAGCGCAGATTGAGAAAACATTCTATCCTATTTTTGAATGGAAACAAAAGAAGAAAAAACGCTAAAAAGTGAAAAAAAAATCATTTTTGATAACAATAATTTTAATACGTACATCAACAGTAATATGTCAAATGAATCATGCACAATTATTTATTATTAGCTAGTAATTATTCATTTATATTTATTTTAGCAATAGTGTAAATAATGTAAAATATAATTTATAGTATATTTTATTCTTTAATATCCCTCACTAGGAGCATAAATCTTAAAAAAAGCTTAATGCTGTTATTATTTTAATTTTGCCTTCGGGCCCTATAGTAGGATGCGCTCCATAGTTCTCCATTCTGAAAAATAGGGAATTTGTCTGAACGCAAACTGGGGTTCAGAAGTATCTATCTTTTTAATGGACAAAAACTATTATTTTTGAAATAAAGTTTTTATTCTTGCTTTCTAATAACAATCCTGAAAATAGCTGCAGAATATTTAAGGATTAACTTTGGAAAAAGCGTTTAAATAAATCACAAACCACCTATAGCGAAAGGCGTCAGAATTAGATTGATTAACGAATATGACGTAAACAGTAACGATGGTAAACAGCGTCAGCAGTAAAGACGGTTAATTTTAATTCATCAAGATGTTAAATTTTTAATTTAAATAATGATATTACATTTTATTATTCTTTAAGTAGTATAATTAATCAAAGAAATAAATAATTTACGATTAATAATAAAAATAAACCCAATAATACATATATTTTTAGAATAATAGAACTACTGATTGTAACTGCGCCGTCTATCGATAATTTTTTTTTTAATTTTTCAATTTTTTTGTATTCTTAAAATAAAAAAAAAATGGATTTTTTCGTTTGGATTTGATCTAAATGGTATCTCTACCAAATTAGAAGTTTATACAGACAGCGGTTAGAGAACTTGGAATTTTTATTATACTATTGAGCATACATAGCAATGTAGTGATAGATTATATAATATGTAATACGTGTATTGTATAATGTATATATACAGTAGTAAAACTAAGTCTGTATGAATATCTGTTTGTTCGCTTACATAAAGTGAACTGATTTATAAACATGCTTATTGTTGATTGTGTATTCTTATTGGATGATTTTAAGGTTTTGTTTTATTTTAATTGAACTAATTGCATCAATAATCGAAAAAAGCAGTTTTAGAAACACAAATCGCTTATTTTGCCGAATATGTCTGCCATTTTTGAATTACTATAAAAATGCGGAATTAAAATGTCTGCTATCATAGTCGCCTTTAATGATATAACGACTTTATCTAGTTTCAGAAAAATTTATAAAATTATTCAAAAGTTATTAAATTAAGAAGAAACTTCAGGCATTTCAATAATTTTTAAACAGTGAAGCTACAATGTTAATTACTATAACACCAAAATAATATTTAATTTGCATAACTTTCTGCAAAATTTCATAAAAATCTGTCAAATGATTAAAAATATGTTAAAAGAGAATATTCCAGAAATTTTAATGTCTATCATTTTTAAATAATTGAAATATCAGATTAAAAATGTTGCATTAAGGTTATTATTAACAGCATATTACTGAATTTAGTTCAAAAATGCTTCCAATTTTTCTGACGCGAACATGTATATATATAAACAAAAAATTTATAATACAATTTTAATTTTAGTCACTTTTTAAATAATAATAATAATAATAATAATAATAATAATAATAATAATATCAACTTTGCCTACATGCAAGCTAAGCTGAAAAACTATAATGTGTAAACAATGCAATAATCGCTTTCTCATAACTTTAATGATTTACATATATTGCGCCAGCCATTGAAAATTATTTTGATGACAAAATTTGAATCTTGTCTTTAATAATTTCAAAACAGTAGATATTTAAAAATTAGGCGATTAATTCTTTCCAGAATTGCTTGTACTTGCAATAGAATTAATCTCATAGGTTTAACACAACGATCTGTTGTTTAACACGATCCTAATTTTATAACTAAACATAAAATATATGGTATTCTGGAGGCGTGATGTGGTTTGTAAGTAGTCGAAAAGATAAATTGAATGTATAATAAATGGATTTTGTTCACCTGGAATAGTTTAATTATCATTTTATGTCCCTCACTAATAACTTTTGCTCTAAATAATAAATTTTCATAAAATTTGTTAATGATTATTCTATCATCAAAGGAAACCGCAACACCACATAATTAATCTCTAGTTTCAATCATTTAAAAATGGTAGCAGATATTCTTTTAATATATCCTGAATTATTGGTCTTTTACAAGAAAATATAGTAAAATGATCAAGTACAGTAATTAAAAATAATGTGGATGATGTATCAATTAAATTGGATGATGTATCAATTAAATACATCATCCACACCAACCATTTAAAAATGACATGTATTCAACACTTCAAAGATTTTTCTTTAATAATTTTTGAATTATTTGATTGAAATTTATAAATATTATCATAATAATCAGGTTATTAATTCCAAACTATATTTAAGTTTTATTAAAATAAACAAAGATTAATCCCAACTTTAGTAATCTTATAAAAGATTACTAAAGTTGGAGTCGATATCTATCAAAATTTTAACAGTATAGTATTGATAATTAGAATACTATAGAATAAAAAATTAACCTTGAAAACATAGCAAATGATCAACAATTTTATCACTTGACACCACTAAAATTTGTTTTATTTGGTTTTAGCCGAAGAGTATACTTTGTGGCGGACCTACAGCTATCGAGGCCCGGGGCGAAAATCTCCCTAAGCCCTTCAGGGAGGGCAGGGGCATAGCTAGAGGGGTGGAAAATTGCTCATATCTTATAAAATTATAGCATCAGCGCTTCTAACATAAAC